>SRPQ01000282.1:0-26809 GCA_018360075.1 Claviceps cyperi
GATCCCGCAGGAAAAGAGTAGGACTCGACCAGAAAGAATGAAGAGCGTCCCAAGACTTCATTGACTATCTAAAAATGATCGTGGGAATCACCCAGTTCATATCAGGTAAAACTCTTCATCCCACAACCAACACCGGTGAATGATGATTGGCTGACGAGGTAAGCGAGAAACTACGAACTCGCGCAAGGGTGCAAGGCTGAGACAAACCGAGCAGCTGATCCCCGAAGTCGGCCCCGGTTTCTGAGCATGCATTGTGCATGTCTTCATTGTTTCATCTTGATCTTCTATGTTTCGTCCCGCGATAGGTACATTGTGTACCCATCAGATCGTTTTACATCACACAGCCCCAACTCCATCTCCTTCCCAAAAGCCGCGCGCCATTTCCACGGCGAAGAATGTTCCAATGGCGGGAAATCTACCCGCTCGCATAACAATCTGCGACATCTGCAGCATATGCAGGGAAACGAGATGACACAAATGCATGCGTTGCTGAGAAAACTTGCAACACGCGGCCGGAGCGGCCACGTCTTTGCGCAAATTCCCTACACAATGGGCAGGAGGAGGTACATGTCTACTGCGCTGCTCGTGATTAGTCGCCATCTCACGAGTCAACAAGAGAAGTCGACAATAATGTACATACATACATACGCCCGTCACGCGGGATTGCCAATGAGAATCCCCCTGTCTTGTTCTTTCTTGATCTACACTTCCCCAAGAATAAGTCCGAGACTCCACAAGAATCCCCCTCTTTCATCTTTCATCCTTCGTCGTTTATATCCGAGACAGCAGTGGGAGGACCTGCAGAAAGGAAGACATAGGGCGTGGGGAATATGTTGGCCATAGGAGAAAACTACCACCAACATGTAGCATACATGTATGTGTAGGTACCCTGTACATAATTTCGAGCCTCTGATCGTGTGTGTTCCCTTGGGCTCTGCTCAACTCGATCCCTCAGGCACCGTCTTCAAAACAGCATCACGGGTTCATGCGAGGCGAGGAGCATTACCCATGGTAGCCTTTGGATGCCTGGCCCTGGCAGCCTTCCAAGTTCAAGTTCTCGTCGGCTGTGCGGTCCGGACAATACTGTAGGTACAGTACCTAGGAACATATCGCTCGGGGACGGCGCATACTCCCTGATGAGTTCCTCCACGGTCTCCGTTGTACCCACATGACCTTGGCTCCATTCCGGGCTTGCTCTGGTTTATTATGAAACGTTTTCATGCCGAGTCGCAGGCTGCTCTCGAGCCGAGCGTCTGTGATGAGCAAAAAGGAATAGATTTATTCTCCCTTCTCCTTTCCCCTTCGCGCAGGAACGCAGTGGAGGGAATCAGCTTCAGCCTTCAACGGACCGGAATCGCCGATCGTGGATCGTGACAGTCGGCTATAATTGCTCTTGTTGACATGGATATCCACGAGCCTTCGGGAGACGCTGTGCTTTACGCACCAATCCCGAGCCAGATGAGGCAGAAGAATGCAGACTCGGGTTTCATCCTCGTGGAATATGGACTCATGACACGTCTCGGGAGGGGGAAGTTGGAACTTTTGTTCAGGACACACGAACGCATACGCCGTCGATGAAGCGTTGGTCGGGCAGGCACATTCAGGGGAAATGCATAGGTGCATGCTCACAGATGCGGCTCAATCGATGATTCCTCTTGGCGCATCGAAACAGACAGGACATGGGACAATGCTGATATATAAACCCAACGGGCACACCTGCCAAACGACATGACCAGCAGCATCACAATAGCAGCAGCGACAGACAAAGAACCAGCAGAGACAAAAGGAGTCGAAAACCGTGGCAAAAACAACAAGACACGAAACCCAAAAAAAGAAGGTCCCCCAGGCCACCAACATCAATCACCACTATGCATCCCTCCCTTCAGACCATCCTCCTCTCCGCTCTCTTCACCACCGCCCACGCCCAACAAGCTTGCTCCAGCACCCCCGAGACGCATCCCCCTCTCTCCTGGTCCCGCTGCTCCCGCTCAGGCTGCCAGTCTGTCCAAGGCGCCGTCACCGTCGATGCCAACTGGCGCTGGACGCATCGCGTCGACGGCTACCAGAACTGCTACACCGGCAACCGTTGGGACCAATCCATCTGCTCCTCCGAAAAGACCTGCTCGGAGAGCTGCTGCATCGACGGTGCCGACTATGCCGGCACGTACGGCGTGACCACCACCGGGGACGCCCTGCGCCTGAAATTCGTGCAGCAGGGCCCGTACAGCAAGAACGTGGGTAGCCGGCTGTACCTGATGAAAGATGAGAGCCGATATGAAATGTTTACGCTGCTGGGCAATGAATTTACGTTTGATGTCGATGTCTCGAATCTGGGATGCGGTTTGAATGGAGCGCTGTACTTTGTGTCCATGGATGAAGATGGTGGAATGAAAAGGTTTCCGATGAACAAGGCGGGTGCCAAGTTTGGCACAGGCTACTGCGATAGTCAGTGTCCGAGAGACGTCAAGTTTATTAACGGAGTGGTAAGCTTTACGGAATCACGACAGAGTTGTTCTCTTCCCCCTCCTATTTCCTCGCCAAAGGGCTCAACACGCAAACTTGATTCCATCTCGTATACTGATTCACGACACATCACAGGCCAACTCCAAAGACTGGATCCCCTCCAAAAGCGACTCCAACGCTGGCATCGGTAGTCTAGGCGCTTGCTGCGCCGAAATGGACATCTGGGAAGCCAACAACATCGCCTCTGCCTTCACATCCCACCCATGCCAAAACAGCGCCTACCACTCCTGCACGGGCGACGGCTGCGGCGGCACGTATTCCAAGGACCGCTATTCGGGCGACTGCGACCCTGACGGCTGCGACTTCAACAGCTACCGCCTCGGCAACACGGCCTTTTACGGACCGGGCCTCAATTTCACCATCGACACCACCCGCAAGATTTCTGTCGTGACGCAATTCCTCACGGGCCGCGATGGGTCCCTCCGCGAGATTAAGCGCTTCTATGTCCAGAATGGGAAAGTCATTCCTAATTCCGTTAGCAGGGTTGGTGGTGTGTCTGGGAACTCCATCACGCAGGGGTTCTGTAATGCCCAGAAGAAGATGTTTGGGGCTCACGAGTCGTTCAATGCAAAGGGGGGCATGAAGGGTATGAGTGCTGCGGTGTCGAAGCCTATGGTGTTGGTTATGAGTCTTTGGGATGATGTGAGTTTTACCGGCCGTCTTTGCGGAAGACGAGTTCTCTCCTTGCCACTTCAGTCATTTTCTTCCACAACCTTTTGGTCCAGCATTCGTACTAATGCGAGATACGAAAATGTAGCACCACTCCAACATGCTCTGGCTCGATTCCACCTATCCCGCCAACAGCGGCCAGCGCGGAAGCAAGCGAGGCAGCTGCCCCGTGTCTTCTGGTCGTCCAACCGACGTCGAGAGTTCAGCTCCTGACTCGGCTGTTGTCTTTTCCAACATCAAGTTTGGTCCCATCGGATCTACCTTTTCTCAGGGCAAGTAAAATCCGACTTCACCCACTTTGTAGTGACGCATAGTCCGTCCGGGCTCTAGTGTTTGTGAGCCCATTCTTCCCGGTTGGCGGCGCTTTTCGCCATTGTTGGGGTAGCTAGATGATTCGCTCTATTGTGCTCCTTTTTTTTTTATGAAAGCATTGTACACATGACCCCGTTTATATTCTATAGTATAAGTCGATCGAGGATTTGAGAACTCGAATAGCTCAAAGGAAAGAAGATAGAATAGCTTGCTGGTTAAGCTTAGAGAGAAAAGACACTCACACATATCACCATTTTCTTCTCTTCGGAAAAGGTGGCCATCTCCACGTCTGTTAGTTTCACATGTGAATACCACTGGACGTACTTTCTGCTTCATCGCCATTCTCACTGTTGAGTTTCGAGAAATATGTAGGCTGTAGCCGACTTGGGGTATGATCATGCCTATTATTTTGTATATCCAAGCAAGATGGCCGCTGTAACTCACTGGTCTGGTAAGAGTAAGGTACCTAACCGTAAAGAGGACAAGAACCCCAACCTAGAGAAGAGTCTCCAAAGAACGACCTAAACGTACAGCCCGGTGACATGCCCCAAATAATATGACGAGACTATGAAGACAAGAAATTTTCTCGACTTCATTTCTCTTCTTATTCAGACCCCCCCGCTCATCATCTGCGCCCCGTCAACGCCTACCCATCGGAGACCGTCGACAGGCTGTCCAGGCATTTGCATGGCTGTCGGTGAGCTCATAACCATACCATTCTGGTATTGGCCCTGGGATTGATTCATCGCCATGCTAGATAATTGGCGAATATTCCTCAGTCGTGCCACCATCTCGCATGACAGCTGTTCGAAGCTCTGCTTCAGCATGAGGGCATCACCCCATCGCATGCCGTAAAATTCCAACGTTTTTGGCGTGCGTTCAAGGCACCACAGACTCCTGTCGAGGTTGGTCTCAATCGGAATTCCTGGCTTCAGGTGACGTCTAGGAAACGGCGCAGGCGGTGCAGAGCAGGCCGCACATGGGGGTGGAGCCACAATGGCTCCCGATAGTATGAGATCTTGCGCGTCCCGTAGTACTGCCAGGAATTGATTGGCCATGAAGTAAACCTTGAGGGCATCATGATATGTGTAAAGTGCAGCAGGTAGACCATTGCAGGCGATATCATACATGTCGTTGAGATACTCCAAAGAATATTCGAATATCAAAAGGCGGGTGTAGTCGGTGATGTGTGGAGCTTTATTTGAAGGGGCTAGGCAGTATACATAGCTGTATCGTAGTTCTTGCTCAAACATCTGCCGTGTCTCCACGGCTAAAGTGCTTGGCAATGATTCTTGCCACTCTCGCATATCGAGGCACATTTGCCATAGAAACGATGTAGGGTCCGCCAACGAGGTGGAATCTGATTGGTACAAGACTTGGTACCAGTATGACTGCGCTCGCCGGAGTTGAAACAGCAGGAGCGCCGGGTCAGCCGATTGCGGTCCCGAAATCGCCCCTGGTGCCGCCTGTTTCTCGCCGTGGTTGATTCCCTGAGGAAAGGCGACACTAGTAGAATCGTCCGTGAAGGAGAACGGCCGTGCATGGACCATGCTCACTGCCCTACAAACCAGATTCAGCACATGCAAGGCTTCTACGAAATGTGTTCCAGAGATGGCGGAACCCTTACCGGTCTAATTCATAGGTGCAGTAAAAGATCTTGCGGCGCAAATCAAGAGCAGAACGCTCTTTCACAGAACTCATAGGAGGATCTTGATGGAGGCCCAGGTCAATCACCGCCCGCGCCGTGAGACCTATCAAGTGCCAGGTGTCAAAGTGTGCCGGGTCCAGCATGGAGTACAGTGTCAGAAGCAGAAGAGATTGGATCTGATACACATAGCCAGGCGCGAGGGATCGATCAGCAAACGCCATGGCTCTGGAGACGAAATTTACCCCATTGTTATACTGCTCGTCATATATCCTGCGGCTTTGTGCGGTTGACCCTATAGCAAGTACAAGATACAGCATCCAGTAATCCGAGTCTTTGATGACGCGGTCATCATGGTGGTAAACATCATCCAAAACAGTCAGAAGCGCGGTTTCTGAGAAACATGGGAACAAAGGATATATGTTGGCCATGAAATATTGGACAATACTGTTCGCGGTTTGCCTAGAAGGCTCCGTATGCTGGGAGGACACGGTCAGTGAATCTTTGGTGATTATGGCCAACACCAGCCTTGCAAAGGTGATGTTTCCCAGTGAAGGCTCGAAGTCTCGGGTCGTAGCATCAACGGATCTACACGACCAGACAATGTCAGTTGAAATCGATTCTAGAAGAAAAGCCGGAGAAATAGAGAATTGGCGGCACTAGAGCTCATACAGGATCGCAAAGTCTGACACCAGTGAGTTCACATCCGAGTTCTCCCGGTTTCGAGCTGCCTTGCGATGGATGGCAGCTCGAATGACGGCCAGCGAGTTTCTCCTGTCGGGATCAGCCAAGTTGGCGTGACTCGGAGAATCAGTCTCATGGTGTGCGACAGATGCCCTGCGAGATTTGGCATAATCTAGTCGTTGTTCCAGCTTCTCGATGCGAAGCTCAAGAGCAGCCACGTAGCTATTTCCCAGCGTCAGCAAATTGCAGATGATGATCAGGGTCAGCGGATACGTCTGTATAGATCTAAATTTATGTACCTTCTCTCTTTTCCTCTAGCAAACTGATCATTAGCTGCGGAGCACTCGTTCTCCCGACCGGCCTTTTCACAAGCTGTACAAGCTGGCAATTTGCCGTCGCACTTGCGTTTCACAAATGTTAACTACATTGTACTTGGCTTCTGTTTTCAAGCCATCTCCAATGAGACGGGACGACATCCGGGTTTACCTTGACTTTGGCGGCACGACCTGCGAGGCTGAAGCATTAGCTTGGCCGATTGAGATAAATGCAAAGCTGACGCGCCCAAAAAGTCTCCAGGGATTCTTTTACTCACATCGTGAGCACGCGGAGACTGGCCGGGACACCCTGAGCAAGGGATTCCGCGAGAAGCTGCTGCGGGGCATGGCGCAAACCCTAGTGAGTCGCGACTTGCCGCTGCCGAACGGCTGAACGAGACCTTGCAAAATACGGTAATGAGCCGACCTTTGATTGTCTTGAAGTATCCCTTGGGAACACGATTCAAAGACTGTGGTGTTATCTGAGATCGATGGTGGCGAAGAAGCCTTGCCGTATGGCAAACAGTCGTGGATAGGTAAGTTCCTGTGTCACACGACAGAGGATGACCCGGCTGATGTGGTCAGCCCGTGACGGAGCCGATGCAGTGGTAACTGGAGCTAGAGAAAAGCAGCGCCGGCCGGAAATGGACTTCTGGTACAATTGGACCGAGATCGACAGCGAGACGCAAGATGGACGCCCTGAACGATTCAAAACCCCCGGGTGGATGCAAGGCGGGTTCGTCCTCTCCGGCTGCCGAGGAATAGTCGACTCTGGTGGATGGTGATTGTACATGTCGTGCCTTTCAGACGAACAGACCAGACACGCCAGCCACACACGGGACCGAAAGAAGTAGGTAGAACAATTTGAGGGCTGAATCATCCGAATGCGGCTTCACGAGCATCGACGTGTAATGGAACCGTGGGTTCGGCCGGTGGCGCAACTTAAATTGTCCAGAGTCTTGGCCGAAGTCTCATCGGGCCTTGACTTCTGGATTAACACTCTCGCCGAGGGAAGGAGCGCTCTTCTCAAGTCGTCGTCATTGTTCTGTGCGTATGTAAACAGCTGGCAGTCCGTCAATCGCGCAGCTAATTTAGTCTCGGCTAGTCTTGACTCACGGGCGGCAACTGGTGCCAGCAGGATCCAAGGACAGAAGGAGCAAGGCCAGAGCGTGGCCAACACTCCTGCCGTAGAATGTGTTTGGTCGATATGAAACACGAACCCCTCTGCAAAGAAGCAGACCTCGGATACCTCCTCGGGGGCCAATTCTACCAGAGGCATAAGTTACCTCGTCCATCGGCGAGTAAAACCCCGACAAAACTGATGGGTCGCTTGAAGCTTCACACCATCCCGCGCCATGCCTTTGTTCCCATTTCCCATTTGGAGAAGTTGACAGCGGACAACTGCGCTTCTAGTATGTAAACATGTAGTAAGGCCGGCGGGATGAACAAGTCGGATCACCGCACGCCGATGTGTTTTCCGCAATGCCGGGGGTCCGACTTCCCGAAAACGAAAGCGGCCAGTTGATTGGCCTACTAACGGCTTAACGGCTGCCAAACTGTAAACGGGCTCTTACACGCGAGCTTTCTTATTCCAGCCCCGAATCAAAAGGCTTCCTCGTCGCCAAAGGTATGACGACATGGGACTCCGTATGTACATATATGTATCAGTGACCACAATTACAGTTACGACTTGACGTTCGAACTGTAGTATGAACCTCTCTTCACGTGAACTCTTGAGATTTTTTAGAACCGTCCACAGGCTGACAGTGGAATTGACTGAAATTCCGTCGGCTCCAGGAATAAAATACGCTGTTGCTGTCCACAGGTAGGGTCGATCACTGTTAAACTGGGAAGGGGGGTTTGTTTGGGGGCAGGCCGGTTAATTTACCAAATCGAGGCGCACAATCTCATCTTGACCCAAATCGAGTTCGTCCGCCACGCTGTTATGTTGCAGCCAGCGCATCTCCTCTTTCATTGATAGGAGGTACATACGTTGTTGTTCTATGATTAGTGCTGGCAGGCTTATTGTCTTCGTCTGTCAATCCGGGCCGGGATTGTGGACTCAGCATATGGAGCTTTGCCTTCTATGGTGTTGTTGCCAACCTTTCGACCAAACTCTAATCCCTGTTGTATGGACCACCGTTGTACGGAGTAGAACAACCTGAGTTGTGCGACAAAGTACTGGCTGCGATGCTCGACAGCAAACATGGGCTCAGGCCCGCATCGCATCGGCTCAAAGACCAGGTCTTGATGCTTCTGCCGAAGGGCAATAGGTACATCGGTATGGTACATATGCCACGGCAGTCAAGGTGGCTGAGATTTGATCCTAGAGAAGCTTCAGTGGCTGGAGCGCTAGACCCCTTGCGCTCAAACCAGGAGACGACAAGAGGCGCTAAACCGATCTCAGGCCGCAACGAGAGCGCGGCGCAGGTCATAGCCATGCGCTACCGTTGCTTGGTATTGACGCCGCGATCCCATCCGTTTGCCAATCATCGAGTCACCAAACCACCAACATGGGGTCAGGTCAAGAGACGGTCCACGATCAATCCTTCGAGCCGCCGCGCCGCCCCCCCGGTCCCTGGCTATGATCCGTCAAGCCAGGCCGCATGTTGCGTCTGTGAGTCTGCCTTTGATACGACGAGTCCAGCTCCAGCTGCTGACAGCATGCAGACCGCATCTTGGACCGCCAGAAACCTTGGTCAACTGCGCCCGCTGCAATGATTTGCTGATCTTGACGACAAAGACCTTTGTTTGTCGCTCATATTTCAAGCATATCCTCAGCATAGCCATATCCAGCTGACACCGTCGCCTGGTGAAAGCCAAGGATACCCCAACCTCACGCCGTCGATCCCCTGTCTTGCCGGACTGTCAAACCACAAACCTTGCGCTCCCCACAGCATTGTTGTGCACTCGGTGAACATCGATTGCGACAACGAATAAACCTTATCACAACCCGCCGTTGATGCTCTTGATGTCAATCAAGTGACTCCGCTGGCACCTCAGTCAATACCGTCTATTGCCAGTATAGCCCAATCGTTGCGCATCTGGAGTTCTAATTTTTGTCAACAATTGCCGCAGAGATTGGTTCACCAATTAGCAGGCTTCTTCCCCCTGCTTTGATTGGCGTCGCCTGCTCTCGAGGCATCTCCTGCTGGCCAGCAACAGCTCTTGCCCTTTCATCTGTTCCAGGAAGATTCTCTCTTTGCACACTTATCGCATGGCGAAACGTAGCTTCGTGCCATGGATCCAGGTCACATTTTTCGGCAGGGTCTAGGATCTGTACTCCCTTGCCCGGCTCAATCGTCGACTCCCCAGTACAAGAAGCCCGCAAGGCACCAAGACGATCTGTCCGATGATGACGGATCTGGCCCTCGCGTTGCTCACACATTGACCGCATGCTGCCGCTGCCGTCAGGTATGTTCAACAGCCACGCGCAGACACCATCGGGACAAATTTCCTTACTTCTCAGAATTGATAGCCCCACTGACACGGTTCCGTTGTTCAGCGCAAAACCCGCTGCGACCCGACTTTGCCGCGATGTATTCCTTGCGAAAGATCTGGCTCAATATGCGAGTACCTGGATACTGCCAAGGGCAAAAAGATCAACCGATATTATGTCATAAAACTCCAGGAAAAGGTGCGAGCCTTGGAGGCTGAGTTATCCCAACTCACAGACGACGACAACGACTACCCGCGTACCACTGAGGAGCTTGTGCGACCGGGAGGCATGATCAATTTGAAAGCCGGCGATGGGACTTCGAGATATCTGGGACCCAGCAGCGGAATTGCCATGACACGGCTTCTGATGGAGGAAGCTAAGAGGTATACTGCCTCGGATCGCATCTCAGATCTCATCCCAGACGTCAGGTCTAGAAGCCAAAACCGTATGCAGTCTGTTCAAATGACGGGTTTGTCAAATGATCGAAAAAAGAGTTATCCCACATTGAGTGAGCGGCCTGCGGAAGGTCTGCCATCTCGTGCCACCATGGACAGGCTCATCGAACTGTTTAAACAAAAATGTAAGACCTTCGTCGCATTACGCATTGCGCATTACGAATCACGTTTTGATGCAATGCAGTATTTTCCTATCTATCTTATTTTATTAACCACGATGCTTTCCTTCTTCAGCGCAGATTTTTTGGCCGGTTTTGCACGAGAAAACCTTTCAGAACGACTTGGAGGAAGTCTACAACGGTGACAAGGATCCGTACAAAAATTTTGTTGCTCGCATGGTCGTTGCTATTTCTCTCCAAAAGTTCGACTTGCAGTACGCTGGTCTAGCAGATAGCTATTATCTGGCAGCAATGCAGTACTCGGAAGCTGTGATCCGACCCAAAGACCTTAAGACATTGCAGTGTCTCATCTTGGTAGGCTATTATTCCCTCCTTACGCCTACAAGGACACCGGTGTACTACGTCATTGGCCTTGCGACTCGGATATGCCAGCAAGAGGGCCTCACGGACGAGAAAAACGTTGCCTCTGGCCACAACATAGATGCGCAGACAATTGACATGCGTCGGCGTCTGGTGTGGATAGTGGCGATGATGGACTTTGGCCTTTCGAACTTCTTGGGCAGGCCCAATGGTATTGCCACAGGGACGGACCAGCTCGATGTGCCTTTTTTTGCCGATGTAGACGACGAGTGCATTACGCCCATGGGGATTACGGCCGGTCCTACAAGTGAGCGAAAAGCTGTCGCCATTCATATTTTCAAGTCGAGAGAGCTGCAGGAAGGAATCAGAAGGACGCTTTACGAGCAAAAGCGATCAGAGCCCAACACTGACTCAAGTCCTTGGTTTGATACCATGGAACAGAAGTTGAGGGCGTGGAGAGACAGTGCGCCTCAAAATCCACCATGGAGTCCTTTATGGTATGTTTTACCCTTGGCGTATGCACGAGTTCCAGTGTAAAGAGACGGTCCAATCCCTCATCGAGAACTCCTTTAACGTGTTCTAATTTGACTCAGGTTTGCATGCTTCTACCATCACACGCGTATCGTTTTGTATCGACCATCTCCGCAAATCCCACAGCCTTCGGCCAGAGCCGCCAGTATCTGTTTTGAAAGCTCCAGGGTCGTCATCAACTCACTACAGAAGCAAGTAGAAGGGAACTTTTTTAGCATAACCTGGCTTTTACTCATCATGCTCTCGTCGAGTCTGAACGTTTTGCTCTGGTCTACGTCCTATGCAGAAGTGAGAGAAGCTCATCCTAGGCCCGAGGTGGAAGAACTCGTCAACACGGCCTTGTCATGCCTTGACAGATGTGTGGAACGCTGGCCAGGTACCGGCTACACCTCTCAGCTGTACTCAGCCATGTCCAAAGCGTGTTTACAAAGCTACGAGAGCAAGCCTGAAAGCCAACAGCCAACGTTTTCCTTGGCTAGTCCGTCGTCTGCCACGGAGCCTCATTCATCACCTGGAAGCCGTAGTCAGGCCAGCAACAGTCAGTTTTCCTACTTGAACCCGCCGCAGTTCGGCTTCGTCTTTGACTCACCCCCCGAGTCCATGAATGCGTATACTTTTGACCCCAACTACTTGCCGGCGCAACCGACCTTCCGGTCAAATTCCATCTTTTGCGACCCGACGACCAATCTAAACGGGAGGAGGTTCTCGTATTTCCCGCCTGAGGGGTCTTCCGAGGAGATGATACACGCTGCCGGAGCGGCGGCAGCTGCAGAAGCAGCAGTAAATCATCTCAATCAACAGAACTCGACACAACTGCCCAATCTTCCAGACGCATCACCCAGAGCTCCTGGCATTGCCACCACCAACACCACCATGCCGCCACCTGACGCGCCTCTACATGCCCCCACACGGTCAGGGCCATCATCTGCTCCTCGAATCGTCCCCATGCAGGACCAAATGTCGTCGTCACCTCCCCAGCAACTCAACAACCACCAAGCCATGGCCAACTTCACCACAGCCCCCAGGCCATCGCCCGTTCCTCAGCGGGCCCTCCCATCTGCCTCATCTGCCGCCGACTGGTTCTCACCACCTGAGCCCTTCATCTCGCCGTACAACTTTGGTCAGATGGGCAACAGCTTCTTCAACAACGACGCCATGCCGAACACGTTTGCCGAATCTCCCATGGCCAGCTTGGGTGATTTGCAGTCTATGAATGGCTGCTTCAATGCCCACGCCCACCCGAACGCTCCGTATGGCTTCTTTTCCAACAGGCAGGGTAGTCTGAGCCAGTCTCAGCAGGTGGAGCTTATGAATGTGCTGGAGACGGAGGGTGTGGGTGATATAGATGCGTTTTTGAACGCGGGGAATAACATGACTGGTGTGCAGTGGTACTAGACGGATGATGGATCAAATTGCCTCAACTATCGGTATCAAGGTACGGCCATATCCTAGAGGATGTACATATTTGCCATGCCGACGGCCATGGTTCATCCGTTTCTGGATACTCTTTTCTTCATCGTCCCCTCCTCTTCTGATTTCATTTTTGTCATACGACTCACTTTTTTTTTTCTTTTTTTTCAAAGATGACGCCTCCAGTGTCTGCTGTTTATCCTACTCATACTGCCGCAGTTGACAAGATCCCTGTAGCGTTCTGGACTTGGGCTGAGGGTCTGTTCGTATGGATTGTACATGGTTTCTGGTGAAGCTTGTTCTCTTCCTATAAATATTGCCATTTATTGAAGTAGGAAGGTCGTGTTTTGTGTAACATGCATAATATATTCTTAATAATGCGGAAAAAGTCACGTCTATATACTGTGACTGAAGTAAACTGAATGCCATTTATCTCTTGATTTCTTTAAAAGCAAGGGTTAGACTGTGCTGTCTACATTGTGTTACCATCTGTGCCGTCTCCATGGCAATACTGGCGTGGCAGAAAGGTCTGCTTCTCCGACAACGTTGAACGCTTGATCAACAGGCCTCTCTTTACATTGACTGCACTGACAGCCACATCATCGCATTAGCTCCCCAAGGCTCAATGATACACTAATGATGCCGTTTCTCTTCCAGCTCATGCCATAAACGTGTCAACTTAGCTCAGGAGTACGTGATACTGTAGCGGGATTCAATCACCGGTGGCTGTTGGATACACTGTCACTCAAACTGAGAGCGTCGTGTCCAAGGCTAACGCAGCACCTCACTGATTTCTGACGTTCTTTGCATTACTACCCCTATTCCTATTCCTATTCCTATTCCTATTCCTATTCCTATTTTAGTCGCTGCCTCATCCTTGTTGGATGTTTCCGTCCCCGTCGCTGTTGTACCGTGAGTCCTGTCAATATTCTGTCTTGTCTTGTCTCGTCTTGTTTCGTCTTGTCCTGTCCAGCCTGCCCTGTTCCGGTCCCTTTACTGGTCATACTCATGTTCATGTACCTCATCCTAGACTCATTCCTCATTCCTCATTCCTCGTTCCTCATCCCGGTCCTGTTTATCCTGCTCCTCCCCCGCTCCTCCACCCAACGTCATCTCCTCCATCGCAACCGCCAACCCCGCCCCATTCTCCTCACCACCAGCCTTCTTCACCTTCTTCCTCCGCCGAGTCACACCAGTAACAACCGGCGCATTAGAGATCCACAACGCAATAGACGTAGACCGTCCCGTCGAATACGGGAAATCCTTCGGACCCTCCGAAAAGATATCCTCTGGTGAGTGCAGGACATGCGCCCCAGACGGAATCACTCCATGAAGGGGCGCCTTCCCAGATGATGATGTCGCCGTCGATTGGGCTTTAGCACTACCCGCTGCAGGAGAATCCCCCTTCTGTGACAGAGAGCCAGTCGCGGACGCAGAATCTGCTTGCTGTTGCTGTTTCTGTTGCTGTTGCAATTGCAAATATTTTACCTGCAGTTCCTGCTGCTGCTGCCGCAGTCGAAGCTGTTGCTGTTTTCGTTGGTGGTGGTGATACGACGGCGCGGGCGCGCATAACGCTTCCCAAGTATCGCAGAGGTGTATCCAGTTCTCTGCCCGGCGAAGGACTTCTACCCAGTCGGTGCGGGAGACGGATCTGCTTTCGCGGAAGATGGGTTCTCCGTAACAGAGGCGCACGAGACGTGCTACCATGTAGGCATGGCGCTGGAGTTCCTTGACAGATGTCTGCAAGAGGCTGTGGCAAAGGAGAGTCGCGTGAAGAGCTTCTGTGAGGAGAGGGTGATAGGTGACCAGTTCTTGCGAGGGAGCCATCTCCGGTACAACGCCGGCGGTCTGCTGGGTACCGGGGGTGGACGCGGCGGCCGGGATAGGATATTCTGGGAGATGGGGAGGTGGAACCGCGGCAAAGAGCTCGGGTACGCTGTAGACGATGTGATCTTCGCTGAGAGGGCTGTAGCCGACGGAGGAAGACTTGACTTGTTTGGACGCGATGGCAATATCACTGTGGAACTCTACCATAAAAAGCGTAGGGATATTGGGCGAGTAGTCAAAATGGGAAAGAAACGACATATAGTCCTTGAGTGCTCGCCTCGCCACCAATTTCACTTGCTTGCGGTATTCTTGCCTTATTTTGGACGCCTCTTCAGACTCGTTTTCCTCTGAAGTGGCAGACGGGAAGCATCGGCTAACGAACCGGCAAGCCTGAGTCAGAAAAACCGCAGCTCGTTGGAACAGCAGTTGCTGAATCAAGCCCGTGGGCTGTTCATCATCAGAGAGCACGCTGTTGGGATTCCTGAATTTAGGACGCCCCTCGGCTTTGGGTTGACTCGAGGTACCTGTATCCTGAGAAAAAGAATGCGGCAGGTCACGGTACCGAGCAAGCCTCAGTGCCTCGGTCAGATCCTGAATCGCGCCATCCCAGTCCTCTTGAAAGAACTTGACCGTGGAGCTGGTCCGGAGGACTTCAATCCGCGCGTGACCTGTGGAGAGCATTTCGTTTAGGGGTGCCAAGCTCGTACTGGATACTAATTGGCGCGAGGGAATCTTCTCCAAGAAGAAGTGACAGTATTTGGCATCGAAATTGTCCCGTTTTCGCTGCAGGACTAGTCCGCCGACATTGTCCAACGCAGATGTGCCTTGCATCGAGGCCACACTGGACGCAATCTCATCCAGCATGTACGCACGAGCGAGCTTGTGACATGCCAGCTCCCGCATGCGCAATTTCCTCTCCTTGCTCAGCTTCGCTCCGTGACCCAGAGAGTTCAGCAAGGGAAGTCCACCGTTGACGTTGATGAGCGTTGACGATGCCACATCGTTGGCAGCCCCGACGGCAAATGTAGTGGCCTCGTCGACGTTTCTGCGAACCTTGAGGACATCGAAGACGACAGCAGGGTCCATCGGCTGTGGACGAGGGGTGCTATAGTTCAGGTTGGCGACGATTTCGAGGATCTCCAGCGGCAGGTTGATCCAGGCTCCGTGGAACGATGATATAAAGCGCCAATGTCTCGAGAAACAAAGCTGTTAGCTTTGAGGTATGCGACCATCCGAGAATAAGAGAAGGGACAGCGCCCATTGGCCTAGCTTCTACTTACTTGTTTCGTGCAATCGCAAGTTTCTCGTTCGGGTCGGATGAGACATGATTCTTGTCAGATCTGGGGATTTTTGGAGTCGATGGTACTGATAATGTTGATGCCCCGGAGGCTGCGCCCTTGGAGTCCTCTTCACCGCGGACCGTTGCAGCCTTTGGAGCACACCTTTCCCCATTCTTGGCCATCTTTCGGCGCGTGACCGACTACTGCCACTTCAGGGTAATAGAGGTTCCCGTTGAATCAGCGACAGCAAGCTGTGAGCAATGCTGTATCCTCTAGGTGTCGGTTTCGTCGGGAGTCCGAAAGGGCGGCATGCGGGTGCTCAGTCATACAAGTTGGGATGCATGGGTATCTTGACGCTGTGAGTCTGGAACCATAAAGTCTGTGATTTATACTCCGTAGATGCCAAATGTGGCTGGTCTGGTAGTATCCGCTTGTGACATGTGCTGATTGAGAGTGGTTGTCGTTGGGGCGAGAATGCAATGCGCGTTTGTCCAAGCACAGCTACCTAAGGTAATACATAAGTGCTATGTACCTACCTCCTCAAGCAACCCCTAGCGTGATCGGGATGGGGTACCTGAATAGTCGCAGCAAGCGCACCAGGTGGGGAAGTATTGATCATGTCTGGACGTCTGGAGAGCTTGAGCGGGGGATCACGTGTATCGATCGCACGTAACGGGGTAAGACGCTGTGGGGGAATATGCCGCTGTTGTTCAACCGTTCCTGGATTCAAGCATTCGTAGCTCAACATCCCATTCTGCTTGTTTCACAACGGGCATGGTGATCTACGGTTACGGGTACGAGGTCGCAGCAAACAATTGCCGCTCGGTCAATAATAAGGAGGGGCGGCTAATGCGCCGATCAGTGTTATGTGGACGCAGCAGCTTCTTGGTGCGACAAGTTTTACAGTATGAACCCGGCAGGGAGGTTTTTGCCACCAAGCTATTGTCGGCATTTCCATTGTTCAAAGTCGGCTAATTCCTCTTCACAAGGAATCCGCTTCTCTCCATTGGCCCTCAACGCTTGCTTCAGCGGTGTCAATGAGCCCTTCAACGGCTCCGCCGAGGGGAGCTTCATCAGGCAGGTAGGTATGTAGTGAAACTGAGCTTGTGAGAGTGAACACGGTAGCGAATTCTCCAATCGGCAACGCCACGTTACTGCTACGTATGTAGATACCGTATAAAAATAGAACTGTAAGAAGCTAAGTGGACGATAAAGTTCCAGGTCCCCTTCTAGTCATATGGTTCTTGAATAGGCGCTAATATTTCGGTGCATTTTATGAAACCAATACTCCGTACATATTACATGCTAAGTGCAAATTATTCAGAGGAGAAGATGTACAAATACATAGCGCGCGGAAACTTTTTGCTGAGATTTTGCCAACCATGCCTAGTCAGCGCCTTGCGCAACCTCTTGGGCAACAGAAAGACAGGATGTAACTTTCAAATGTCGACATTCACTTGGGAGTTATGCTCTGTATTCGGTTGCCGCATCCCAGAAGTCATGGGTATCTCACTTCCGCCTTCATCGCTCAACATGAGAAACAGCCCAGACACGCCCCTTTTGACATGAATCACAACTTCACTTCTTTCATCCCAAGACGGCGATAAGCAACGCAACGGTACATGTCCACCAAGCCAACAACGCGGGAGTCATTTTTCCAGCAGCAGCAAGTACAACCGGTGGCGAGGCAAGTGAAGTGTTACCCGTTGGCGTGACCGTACTTAGACTTGTATGGCTCACAGGACTCGACGTACACGCAGAGGCTACGCCAGTCTCTTCAGATCCAGTTTCCTCAGCTGGGCAGTCTTCGCCATTCGTCTCCGATGGAGGATCAGACGGCGTCGAATGTTCAGTAGTGACTGTCGTGGAGCTGGAGCCTGAGCTGCTGAGACCGGGAAGCGAATGTGTGACTGTCGCAGAGCTGGAGCCTGAGCGGCTGGAATTCGGAAGCGAATTTGTGACTGTCGTGGAGCTGGAACCTGAGCTGGAAGTGGGCAGCAACACGGTCGAAGGGGTTGTGTTCTCCGGCAGCGGCGCGCACGCACTGCTCTCCCCCGTGGGTATTGACGAGACATTGGGCTCGCTCGCGCCTCCTTTGACAAAATCGGCGCAAGTGACGCGCGTGTTATTGGCGAGATGGATGACAAAGGATCGGTTTCCAAAGAACGCCGGGTCGTCTTCCTTTAGAGACAAAAACTTGTCGACGTACTCTGCCGTGAAAGGATCGCTGTCTATTCGGCCATACTTGCCGGCTAGATCGCCCACTTGGCAACTCGGTAGGTTACCGGCATCACAGGGAGGCTTGTCACCGCGGTCGGTAGGGTCTAGATGCGGGCCTGCTGCGGTGCAGTTGCCGCCGGCGGCCTTTTTGAGGTGTATATGATAGGCTGCGTTTCAGTTAGCTTTGACTTGCAAGAACCACATGAGGAAAAATTGATGTTCTTTGGCTCTATGTTTCTGTAAAAAGAAATACGGTTCCAATACATACGGAATGGACTTCCCGTCTTGGGTAAGTTCTGGAACCTGACGGTGAATCGCACACCAACGCCATCAGGGGGCGCGGAAGCAGAAATGAATCCTTTGACGTTTCCGCTTAGCCCTGGAGCCTCGAAAAATGGTTCGCTGGGTAGAGTTGCCGTGTAGATGATATCGAGGGGGTTTTTGGTGACGACGGCGGCAATCTCGGTGGCGTAGGATGCTTCGAGAGCGGCCAAAATCGCTAGTAACGTGGTAGATGTACGCATCGTGAGCACAAGATGAGCTTTGTGTGGACTCAATCTCTTTGTTGTCAACCTTCACCTTCCGACAGAAACGAGGTTTCTTAGCCAAAACCAGCGTCTCTATGTCCACGGAAACTGGAATGAGCACAGTCTTCCCAACCTGTTCGGTTTCGAAGGGGCGCTATTGGTCAAAGCAAAGTGAATTGTTTTCGGCGTCTAGATTTGGAACAAAGTCGACCTGGAATCGGCTTCGAACTCGATGGGTTGTGTTGTGTGCAACTGTGAAAGCGATGGCAATCCAAGACGAACAGTGATCAGAACAGCAAGGAGAGCCCTTTTTGAACAGCTGAGGAAGCATTGCGAGAACGATGGAGGAAACAAAACGCGGAGCATCGCTTCAAACAATGGATATGTGCAGACTCTGCAGAGAAAGAAAACGCTATGATCTAATTATGCAACGTCAACGGGACGGGGAGATTGCACAAAGACAACGCAGAGTCTTTCTTTACCTTGGCTTTGACTGCTTCACACAGCACCGTACCTGCATGCCTAGAAAGCTCGATAACTAAAACACAGAGTGCCCATGAGACAATTTTGGACACAAAGCAACCTCATACATGTTTGCCAAAAGCAGAAAAAAGGATGGGAGACTAAATTTGGCAATGGCCCAAAGAAGAGGATCGCTTGATGAGGCGCTTCCCGCGGATGGTTGGCTGCATCTAATTATTATTCAAGGACTTGCCGCAACAGCGGAGCACAGATTCCAGAGTACCTCATGTACAGACTCAGAGAGTGAATAAGCGAAAGATGATCTACCGATTACGCGAAAGGAGAAACTCATCGGTGGACAAGAACCCCTGGTGGAAGGCCGCGCCGGTGAAGCCCGCTGATGGATCGTGATCTGGCGGTTCCGCGTTTCTTGGCGACGTTGTTGGCGAAACAACCCATGGCGGCTCCATTGGGACTCGAGGCGCCAAAAAGACCAACGGGGACAGGCTGGATGTTTTCATACATGTCAATCTGCAGGTCGTCGCATGCAAAGCGCGTTCGTCTTTGATGGCAAGGGACAGAAGGTACAGGTAATAAGGTAGATAAACGCGATGCAACGTCGTCTTTGTGCATCGGCAAGCGTTTGAAGAAAATCCACAGCATGACTGCCCCTGTGCGTTGTTTCGAGCTGACCGGGTTCGGAGAATGGTGGAGTTTCAAGGCGTTTATTTCACAGCTCAAATGCATTGTTGTAACTTGTAACTCGCGCGTCTGCGAGATGCTGTCACATAACGTTAGGTAGCATTTCCAGTGTTGAAACATGGAGCGGCTTATTATGTACAAATATTATGGACTCACCCATGTGCGAGTGCTGGGAGGGAACTGATGACCACTACCACGTTATTCTGGACTGCCCGACATTCACTTTCCTGTCGCACCCCTCCGCGACCGCCGCGACCTAAGGACGGCCCTGGATAGCCCGAAGCTTGCACCACTTCTGGTTCAATGGATGCTTCGCACAGGCCGCCTACAACAATTTTCCCTCGCGACCGAGTTGAAAGAGGGGTGGGAAGAAGAAGCCGCAGCGGACCCCTGCCCAGGACTGATGAGGCACGTATCTTGGGGAGGAGTCCAGCGACTGCCGCGCCGATCACCGGCGAGCAGAAAGACTTGAATCATAATAATAATAATAATATTATGGACTGTCCTAGGGTTTTTCCCCTATGAGTCATCATGTAGAGGTTCTAGAACTGGGCCAGCTCAAGTCAGCCTAGCTAGTGTATAATAATAATAATAATATTATGGAGTAGTTAACTACTAAAGTTAGTTAACTGTCAACTAGTTAACTACATGTGTAAATGCTTGGATGTTTGAAGTTGCGCCATGCTGTGGCGCAGCTGCTCCGTGAGACGTAGCAAAGGGGCAGGCGCTGTGGCGAATCCCAGGGCCCAGAGGAACCACAGTCGCGGCGTCGTACGTATTCCGGTTGTTCCCAGTGATCACCATCATAGTCAGCCATCCACCGGTCAGACCGCTATCATCAAGAGCACGGTGCATTCGAACACGCTTACCGCGTCCTTTTTGCCTTTCCTTGGACGATACATCAGGCCGCAGTAGCCTCTTCTGCAGCATGAAGCCCATCATCAGTGCCATGCACGCTTGGTCGTGGTAAGTCCATTCCGCCAGCGCATCTATTGACCACCCGCTAACGTCTTTCTTTTGTCCTCACACTTTACAGCACCGTCATCTCCGTCTTCGCCATTGTCATTCTTAGCGTCCTCGCCTTACTGTATCGAAGCGGTCACGAAGAGCTCGTCGGTGGGATCAACGACCCCAGCCCCGAACAGGGCAAGGCCATCGCGGGCACCATCTTCACAGCTGTCCTGGTCTACGCGGTATGCGACCCCCCCATCGAAGCTTCTGGCCATAAGGAAGCATTTCTACGAGCGATTATCTTACAATTAAGGGTGCAGGCATTTCTCGTCTTTTGCGGATTTCAAGGATTGCTTCATGTGCGAGAGAACCGAAGGGGCGCCATTGCGTTGTAAAATATACCTGATTTCGTCTGTCGTTTCCCCCCCTCTTATTTCTGTGCAATAGACATTGGCGTTGGCGTTTTCAAAGGTTCGAGAGCTCGTTGCTTGGAGTTTGCAGGGGAGGGGCCTAGTCTTCTATGCTGCTGTTACTTGTGTGCTGAAGGGAGCTTTTGATAGACCTTCAAGGATAGGGATTTTGCGATTGCGAGGTCTTGTCTCCTTTTTACGAAGCCATACGCGTTTCACCGCCAACCTATTCTCATGTCGCCAGATGCCTCCAATACTGTCTCACAGGCATCAGCCTCAAGGTGCCCAAGGGGCCAAGGCGTAGGTGCCCGGTCATTCTGCAACACCGTGTCCCCCAGTAGCAATCCCCCTCCCCCCGCCGGTCCCCGAAAACATGTGGTGAAGGCTCCTGTCTTCATGTCCAAAGCCAATACGTGCTTCCAGCGGGCGTCTTAGACACAATTGGTGCAAATAACTCATCTCAGCTAACGTCTTGGGTGCTTCCTGGCCGAGCATGTGAGGTGACGTGATGTGAAACTTGGTGGCGGCAGGTGATGCAGCTTCCGCAGCGCATGGACCCCGTGCAACGCGTCCCCAAAAGTCCCCAAACGACGTCAGCCAGCCGCACGTTATTATTGCCGGCTGCAGCTGTGACCGCCCTATCAGTGCACTGGTACTTGGCCAACGACCGAGCTAAGAGCTCAACGTTCAACACCTGGATTTGACCGTTGGAAGCTTCATTCTCTTCTTGAATTGAATCCACGGCTGGCTGCATGCTCAATTACCCCGTCTCCCTGCCTTCGACTGCCTTCGACTGCCTCGACGCCCTCTGGCTTGACCCATAGTCGCCAGCGCTGACTGCCTTCTGCGCTCACTCCATCCACCACCCCGAGTTTGCGAGCTCCGCCGACCTCGACGACCGCCTCGGACCGCCTCGGACCGCCCCGAGACCGTTACAAGAATCAGACTAACGGATTGGAGAAGACGCCGTGCATGTCATCGTCGGAGCAGCCTCACGGCCGCGAGGTTATTGACCAGCCAGGCGTCAAGCACGCGCCTTGCAAACCGGATGTAGACGCTGCGCAGCCCGCAGGGGCAACTGCTCAGCCAGGAGACGAGTCGATACAGTTCCGCATTGACGAGAAGCATGTCGATCCTGTGCACGATTATACAGCTCCTACGATTGCAGACATGGCCCTCGGGACAGGGGCGGAGACGCACATGACGCAAGAGTCCATTGCTCTAGGATCAGGACTAGAGCCCGAGCCCGAACTCCCACCACAGCACGAATCACAGCCCGATCCGATCCCAGAGCTAGACACAGAGCCTGAGAAAGATTCTTCGCCATCAAGAAATAGTGCAGAAACCCACGAGCACGCCCACCTGAACTCTTTGTCTCTCAACTCGAAGCACATCCCTCAGCCCGACGCTCAAGACGCCATGGCCTCTTCTGCGGCAACCATCAAGCCTATCGCCGGACAGTCTGGCGCAGGGAACGACGACCGCACACAGTACCTATCCGCCGAGCACGCCCCGTACGTGGACCCGACGCCTGCCACACCTATGAACTCTCAGCCCCCTTCGCGAAGCACGTCCACAACGGCAAGGTCGAATCGTTCCATTGATGCTTCACCTTCCAGGACAAACACGGACGATGACGAAGATAAGCCATGTACGAGTGACGATGAGCAGGACGGTGGCTCGAAATCCGAGATCCAGAGCATAATGGAACAATTCAGCGAAGAAGGAGGTGGTCCCGGAGCAGAAGAAGTCATGAGTCCCCGTTTAGAGCTCACCTCCCCTACTTTTGGCGGCTCTTCTCAACTCCCACCTCGGAGATCTAGTCTGGCCCCTCGTTCGCAGTCGATATCTACCCATCTGCAAGACCTTTCTTCCCTCGGCTTATCCACCTCTTCAGCTGCCACGCGGAGGCCTTCACTGGCCATGGACGGAGCTGCAGCTGTGGGCGATCAGGGCCCCCCCGTACCTCCAAAGGATGGTGCTTTCGGAACCCCACCCAGAAAACGAGATGAGAGGCGCCCTTCTAGCATCAAGAATACGCCTGCATCTCCTCAGCTATCCCTGCATCGACCGCCTCCACCGGAGCCGGAACCGGAGCCCTCTCTCCCGTTTGACTTTCATCGTTTTCTGGAACAATTGCGAAACAAAAAGGCGGACCCCGTGGCGCGGTATCTCAAATCGTTCTTGTCTGAATTCGGGAAGAAGCAGTGGATGGTTCACGAACAAGTCAAGATTATAAGCGATTTCTTGGCCTTTATCGCAAACAAGATGATGATCTGTGAAGTGTGGGGAAACGTCTCCGATGCTGAATTTGATAATGCGCGCGAGGGAATGGAAAAGTTGGTAATGAATAGGTTATATTCGCAGACGTTTTCGCCCGCCATTGTGCCTCCGAGGCCTATTCCGGGCGCTGAGGCCAAGTCCAGAAGGAGAGGAGCCAACATGCCGTCTCTTACCGGGCCAGGGCGTCGGGGACAGCATCAGGAGGATGTAGAACGCGATGAGATTTTGACGCAGAAGATTAATATTTATGGCTGGGTCAAGCTGGAGCACCTCGATATTCCTGCTGTTGGGGATAGCGGTCGCAGGTTTCTCAAGCTTGCGCAACAAGGTAGGTCCTTACCGCCAAGAAGTCGCTGTACACTATCCTCCATTCAATGTCATGTTCCCGTCAAGAACAATAATTAAGCTAACAATCTTTTGCAGAGCTCCTCAAGATCAAATCTTACAGGGCTCCCCGAGATAAGATAATCTGCGTCCTGAATTGCTCCAAAGTCATCTTTGGTAAGACACCATCAAGTGCGATGACTGGAAATACCACTGAAAATATCACTGACGCGTGGGGAATCGACCAGGATTGTTGAAGCACAACAAGGCTGACTCGTCGGCGGACTCTTTTATGCCGCTGCTGATTTACGTTGTATTGCAGTGTAACCCCGAGCACCTGGTTTCTAATGTGCAGTATATCCTGCGCTTCAGAGACCAGGAGAAGCTCGGAGGTGAGGCTGGATATTATCTCTCATCACTGGTGCGTGCCCCGTGAATTGCAGCATGTTGGTCCTCATGCGCTTTACTAACGTAACTTGTTTGTGCAAATCATGCAGATGGGAGCCATCCAATTCATTGAGAACATGGACCGCTCATCCCTAACCATTCCAGACGAAGAATTCGAGGCCAACGTCGAAGCAGCCGTCTCCGTCATCGCCGAAAAGCACCAGGCCACCTCACCCCCCTTACCTCAGATTCCATTCGATGAAAAGTCGTCTGCGCCCCATATCGGAGGGTCCAGCGGTCGCCCATCTATTGACAACTCCGAGGGAGGATCTGCACCCCGTCGTTCCACATCATCCTACGAAGAGGACGCACCTGATGGCGCAGCAGCCATGAGCAGCCTATTGAGAACATTTCAAAAACCTCTCAGCACTATTGGGCGAATTTTCTCCGACGACAACTCATTGTCGACTGCGGGATCCGGAAGCGGTAGTGGCGGCCGTTTGTCACGAGCTTCGCGTGGAAGACGGTCACCGCAGGCTTACTATCAGAGTCCGTCTCCGTCGGGGCGTCTGCCGCCTCCCCAACAACAACAGCAACAGGTGTTTCAGCAGCAGCAGCAGCAGCAGATTCAACAGCAAGAGGCCCTGAAGAGACACACCCTCCCCGCGGAGGAGGCTGCAGCCCGACAAGCCAGCGCCGAGGCTGCCGAAGCGCAGAGATTACAACGCGCTGAGCATGTCAACGTGGTCGAGACCCTTTCGGGCATGTTTCCTGATCTTGACAAGGATATCATTAGCGATGTTGTGTACCAGAAGCAGGGACGGTATGTGGTTCTATTTCCTCCCTTTTAAAGTGGCAATATGTGATGCGCGAAGGACATGCTGACTGATTTGATTCTTTAGTGTGGGTTTAGCTGTCGATGCGTGTCTTGCACTCTCGTCGTAGAGGCGAGATAGCTGTCTTCTTTGAGTGGACGTGTGTGCAGGTGTGTCTATATATATATATATATGTGTGTGTGTGTATTGGGTTTCAAAGCATGAGCATCTTCTCTTCTGGGCGCGTACTCAAAATTCTAATTTCATTGCCATTATCATTTTTGTTTCAATGGCATACTTTCTTTCAACACGACATACAGATACTGCTCGGGGGTCTTTTGTGGAAATGGTGAGCAGCGTGTGTCCTGGCTGGCCACTCAGGGCCATAAGGAGAAGTAGCAGAGCGAGTCTGTTATGCTAATAAAGACTTGCATGCCCACCCAATAGTTGTCCAATATGCTGCCGGTGATTTTGGTCAACCTGGCTGTGAGAGTGGCAGTGCCGCGGGCCTTGTCCTCTTCGTTGTCAGCGCAGAGCTCAGTTCACTTTTGGGTACCCGTTCCTGAACTACATTATCCAAGTACAGATGCAAGTGAGAGTCCATATGCAAGTGAGAGATGGACTCGATCGTCTAAATCAGTTTCCATCGCTTCCCTAGATTGATAGCTGAGAGCATTGTTTGACTGTTGCTAGCCCTAAGTCAGCAAAAGTGTGTTACATCTCGCCAGTTTCCAAATTCCCCCTCTTCTTCGACATTGTCCAAATCAGATTGCGGAGGAAATGTCGAGGAGAGAGACCAACGACGACGTTACATCTAGAAAACATCAGTCAGTTCTTGATCCTCAATCTGAGGGAACCGAGGGAACCGAGGGAAATCAATTGAGATTGACAGCACCGGAATAAACTGTCCCTGAAATATCTGTGCTTGGATAGAAGTATCTTGGAAACGTCTTTCAACCGACTGGTCTGGACCCCAAGTGAGCGGTAAGCATTCGGTTCGAGGTACATAGACAAATCCAGACGAAGATCCGTAACGCTTTGTCCGAATCAGACGTCAGACACACCGTGGAATAGATCTGCCATACATATTGGCCAGAATTTCAGGGCTGCGTGATTCATTTATGTGTCTAATCTGACAGACAGAATGAATCGATAGGCGGGACAGGGGTGTTCAAGCAGGCGGTCTTTATTATTGAATACATAGTTGAGTTGTTATATCCTTCTGCCCCATACAACAGACGGAATCCGGCAACGTGGCGATTGACGGTAGAGAGACGGGAAGACATCCGGACGGTCAGATGGACAGAGAGGTCCGGAAATATAATCACAGGAACGACGGGTGCATCCGTTTGACGGTTACTATGTGTCACTTTGGTGTACCGTATGACGAGAATAACACGTACATGTCCTTGTGTTACATGTACTACACAATCACATGCTCGTGCATCATAAGAAGAGATTCCACCAAGAACACGGTTACACCCAAGTAACTACCAACTGTACCAGGTACCTAGATGGGTAAACAGCAAAATTTCATTTGGTAGGTACTCCGTACAAGATCGGACTTTTCACGGAAGCGAAGTCGACCCCTCGGACCCTCGAGCTATTTTGTAGTGACAGGTGTCGCGCAACTTCAACGCAAGTTGAAGGTGTGATTGTGAATCCCTCGCAAAATGTTGGCCAATAAAAGCGGGCTGGGTTGTCAGTTGCGCTTACGCCCAAGTTATAGCCATCATCCATGAGTTACAACACCAACACGTTCCTATCAGATACTACATACCATCAATCACATCGCGTGGCTAAGCCGAACAAACAAGATCGAGAGAGCGGGTTCGCCGGATATCTTCACAATGCTCTATGTGGCCGCGACTCGAGCAAGATCGGCAACCAGAGTGTCCCGCGCCAGACACGCCGGACTCGACATGTGATACGCGTCAGTCGGAGGCAAGATGTCTTCCTAGACCTTTTTTAATTAGATTAGAGTACTGTAAGTAAGATATCGTCAACTCACCTGAGCAAGCCTTTCAAGACATGTCCATAACGACAGCACGTATCCACCTTGATCTGATTCATCATTGAAGTTAACGTGCGTGATAACCATGCGTCGCAGATAAGCATGCGTCGCACTTTTCCCTCCTACATCATTACTTCCATCTGATC
>SRPQ01000283.1:0-26777 GCA_018360075.1 Claviceps cyperi
TAAATTCCGGCCTACCAGACTGTCTTTTCTGAAGCACTCACTGTCTTCGGGCGGAAAGTACAAAGGGAGTCCTAAAATTATGGAGCATTTTGGCAAAAACAGTTCGCCAAGTAAATTTATACAGTTCGCGGAGTAACGCTCATTATAATAGATGATAGGAGGTACATACCGGTCACATACCGGCTTGCTCGGAATTGAGATGCTGCGAGTCGTGACAAACCCCCGTTATCGATAACAACGAATGTTGACAGCTGTCAAGTCGGTCCCCCTCGCCATGAAAGTGCCGCGGCCATCCACTGCTTCACCTTGCATCACGACAAGGATCCAAAGGTCTTGCACTTCTCGAAGCTATCACAACTTGCGAGTTTCGTAGTTGAGCGCTGTCGATATGGACTTTCTCCAGGTTAGTATTCGAGTCTCAGCTGCTGCAATTTGAATTAGAGCAAAAAAGAAACCGTTCTCTCGTCAATGTGTTTGACTCCCCGCCTTGCTGACCAAGTACCGAGCAGCGCCTCGCGCGATACCTCGATCGTCCCTTATTTCCCTGGAGGAAGCTCATCCTCGGCTTCTCCATCGGCCAGTACATCTTCGAATCCTTCCTCACTCTACGTCAATACCGCGTCCTCCAAAGCACAAAACCCCCCGCCGTGCTCGCCAAGGAAATCTCCCAAGAAACATTCGACAAGTCCCAAGCCTATGGTCGCGCCAAAGCCCAATTCGAGATCATCTCCGGTTTATGGGCGCAGATCCAAAATGTGGCCTTTATCCAATACGATGTGCTTCCCAAGCTGTGGTCTCTGACTGGAGACTTGCTGTTGCGATGGGCTCCAGCCCGATTCAGCGGCGAGATCTCGCACTCTATTGTATTTGTCCTGAGCTTTATCGTCATTCAGCAGGTTTTGTCGATGCCTACCCGCGTGTACAATACCTTTGTTTTGGAAGAGAAATTCGGCTTCAATAAGCAGACGCCTGCGTTGTTTATCACGGACATGGTCAAGACGAATCTGCTGACGTTTGCGCTGGTGCCCCCCATCTTGGCTGCTTTTCTGAAAATTATCCAGAAGACAGGCAATCAGTTCGTCTTTTACCTGTGGGTGTTTGCTGCGGGGTTGCAGCTCTTTACAACGACGGCGTATCCCATTTTTATTCAGCCCTTGTTCAATAAGCTTTCCCCTCTTGAGGAGGGCGAACTCAAGACCAAGGTCAATGGACTGGCTGCTGCGCATAAATTTCCGCTGCAGGACCTCTTTGTCATTGATGGGTCTAAGCGCAGTGCCCACTCGAACGCCTATTTCTATGGTCTGCCGTGGAAGAAGCACATTGTCATTTACGACACTCTTATCGAGAAGACGGACACGGATGAAATCATTGCCATCTTGGCGCACGAGCTCGGACACTGGAAGTTAGGCCACACTACGCGACTTTTTGGAATTGGTCAGGTAAACACTGCTCCCTCCCCCTCTCTCTCTCCCACCTCTCTTCCTCCCCTTTCTTCTCTATTCTGAAAGCTAGGCCTTTTTACTACCCGAAGACCATCCAGACTAACCCGTCCATAAGGCTCACCTCCTCTACGTGTTCTCACTCTTCTCCGTCTTCCTCAACAATAAGTCCCTCTACAACGCCTTCGGATTCTACACACAGTACCCCATCATCATCGGCTTCATTCTCTTTTCAGATGCCCTCTCCCCCATGGACACCGTCATTAAGCTCCTCCTCAACATCCTCTCTCGCAAATTCGAGTTCGAGGCCGACGACTTCGCCAAGGGCCTCGGCTTCCGCTCCGAGCTCGCCAGCTCCCTCATCAAGCTCCACGCGCAGAACCTGAGCACCATGGACGCGGACTGGATGTATGCCAGCTACCACTTTTCGCACCCGCATCTGTCGGAGCGTCTCAAGGCACTGGACTGGAAACCCAAGGAGGCCTTGACGAGTGAGAAGGATGCTGATAAGACTAAAGATGAAGATGGCGTGGCTACCGCTACGGCTACTGGTCGCGATGAGCTGTGAACGGGGCATGGGGGACGAGACACGGAAACAATGGAGATGGATTAGGAAATGGGGGGTCAGATTCTGACGTCATTTCCTTCATGAAAATACCTTCGGGTTAGCGCTGCTTTTCGGGAATGAGCTGGTCGAGAAGAGAAAAGATCAGCTAGCGGACTGATTCCATGCAGAGGACTATTGATAAGTGGTCTCTCGTATAATGCAAAAAAGTCGAGACGGGAAATTCAGCCCAGTCGAGACATAAGGATACAGTCAATCACCAACAATATACAACGGATGTGAATCTAATGAAATAAGAAGCTGGTTGACAGCCTCGTCTATGTTTGTTCTATGCTGTCTAAACATGCGACTCTGCCATGAAATGTCCCCCCGCAAACCAGCTCATCTTGAAAGTAATCTTTAGAGTGCCACATCTTCCCTTCTAGACGCTCAATCCTCATCATCCTCATCGTCCGAGTCAAAGCTCTCTTCTGATCCTTCTTCGTCTTCGTCTTTATCTTCGTCTTCCTCCTCATCCTCGTCCTCCTCATCACCCTTCAGGCCATAATCATCGTGGAAATAGCTCAGCTCTCGTGTCTGGACTTTGTAGCCCATGTCCTTGAAGGCGGTTTCCATGTTCTGCACTATAATTAGTGTTCATCGGGTCTTGAGGTAATGCCTTTTTTCTTCTTTTTCTTTTTTGGAATGGGGGATGACACGGTAAGGAACAATCACGTTCATAAAAGTGTGGCACATACCTCGGTCATCAACTTAGCACAAGTAATAACAACATTACTCTTCCCAGGCTCAAAGCACCGCAGAACATACTCCTTCAGAGCCCCCTTGATCTCCTCTACTGTCACAGTGCGTACCTTCCTGAGCACCTCCTTGCTCCAGTCCATGGGCAAGTTCCGTATGACGCTCTGCACGAAATGCTGCTGAGCGGCATTAGGCATGGTGGCTTGTTCATCGGCAAACATGACGACGATTTGAGAAATCGTGCCCTGGAGGAGGTGCTTGTCGATGGGGACCTCGCCGGTTGCGATCTTGTGGATGGCATCTCGGGAGGCAGAGATGGCTTTGTAGGCGTCTGGGGAGCGATAGACGCGATAGGACAGGATCCCCGAGTCAATGTTGCGGGAAAAGTACGAGCCGTAGGCGTAGCCGGCGCCACGGACGGCGTTCCAGAGAGGACCCTCGACGGTTTCCAGATAGCCAATGGCGACCATGATGGCAGCGAAGCTGGGGTCGGATAGGGAGGTGATGCTTGGTGCAGTGCTGACTGAGTAGGAGCTCTCGAGCGTGGTCATGGGGACAATGACGGCGCCCACAGAGCCGGGTTGGCGGCCTTCATCGTTGAGGAGATCAACAAACTTGGGAATGGAGACCATTTCGTCCTGGGATATCGTTAAAGCTTCGGACAGCGTGTCCCATGTGGCGATGGGCTTGTCCAGCTTCGACACGTTGGCGGTGACCAGGATGCGCATATTTTGGAACGTGAATAGAGACGTGCGTATCGTCTTGAACCACTCGACTACTTTCTCCGGCTCGCTCTTGAGAAGCTTCTTCAGGCGCTTCAAGTAGACAGCCTTGACGAGCGTGCGCCCCGCAACAGCCAGGGCAGACTTGTCCATGTGGATGGCAGAGTCAATCTCAGCGGCCATTCCGCGCCCGTCTCGCTTCTCTTCGGGGATGTCGGCCAGGGCCTTGTTCACAGCAGCCTTGAGACGCTGGGGGTCAAAGACGGAGTCGAACATCATGGTCCTCAGCCAGTTCACGGCGGCGGCGTATTTTTCGGGCTCGACTTGGAACTGGATCAGAAAGCCGTTGGCATCGCCCCAAGATCTAGATGACCCAATGCTGTAGCCTACGCTGTCTCGTTCGAGCTCCATAACTACATGTTCAAAGTCGACCTGTTTGCCGTCCCTGGTGATGTGGGTGTTGAAGAAGTTGTCACTGAAGATGGACATGAGCGGTTTCAACTGCACGGGAACCTGTGATGTACTCATATGAATGTTCACATGCACAAAGCTGGTCGGTACATCTTCAAATTGGATGAAGAGCGGCAGTTTTCCATCCGGGGAAGAGTCAATGATCTTTTGTGCTGGACCGGTTCCAAGACCGACTGATCGAGCCCGACCAGATCGTGCAGTGTCAGATTCGATAAAATGAATGGACTCAGTGCCAGGGACGTCCCATCTGTCAATGACATCAGCAGGAATAGGCTCGTCGTTCTTCTTCTTGGCCTCTTCGAGTTTCTTTGCCAACTTTTCCAGTCCTTCCGTTCCCAAATGCTCTTTTCTCTTGGAAATGCGTTCCTCTTCTTCACTCTTCATCTTCTTGGCGAGCGTGTGCGAGGGCTTGCCCAATACGGACACATGGTGAGCGTCTGCAATCCACTTGCTCAAGAACGCCCGCCACTGCTGGTCTGTCCACATCTCCAACTCGTCGTACTCGTCGAGAGTCGCAAGTTCCTTGAGACTCGACCCGTCCCGCTTACCAAAGAGATAGTCGGTGATGATGTTGGTAGCGTAGAATGATTCCGACGTCTCGGCGTGGTACTTGACTTGGCGCTTCTCCCGCTTGATGCAGTCCAGCATGTAATCCATGTCCAATGGTTTCGACGCCACCTCCTTGAGAAGCTCAAAGAGTCGCTTCTCTACAAATTCCAGCTTCTCAGTAGCAACACCTGTAGGCTGAATCCATATGACTGAATTGGGGCGCGCGTCCCACCACTGAACTATGGAACTGGCAAGCTCTTCCTTCTCCACCAGAACGTTCTCGAGGATTGAAACCGAAGAGCCACACAAATATGTCAGTAAGATGCTGAGGGCCGACGTAGCTATCAAGTCGTTGCAATTGGGGCCAAAGAATCCAATGAGGATCTCGCCAACAGACTCGTCTTCTTCAGGAAACTCGGCGGTGGTGACGACGGTTTCCTTCAAGGCCGGTGGCTGTGCAGAGTCAAGCCAGGGTCTAAAGAGAGTAGTTTGCTTAGCCAAGTGTCTGAAAAGCGCGCTTTGGGGGTGTCCAGCCCTTGCTTCTCATTTCAGTATACATATATTTGCAAGGCCTACCTTTTAAACTGTGCATCCAGAGGAGGTATGTCATCCTTGATGCCCTCTTCGAATTCATCCAGGATCTGCAGCAGGTTTTCATGGTCCGTTTCTCCGACAATGACCAGACACAAGTTTCGCGGCTGGTACATGTCGCGGTGGAACTGGCGGATCCTTTCTGGTGTGAGGACACGCAGCGCTTCCGTCATACCACCCGTCTCGTAGCGGAATCCAACGTCTTGAGGGTACAACAAACGGCGCGCCTGGAGTTCCATGATCTCCCCGCTGCGGAACTGCACAGCTTGCATCTCGGAATACACAACACCAGCATCATTTCCTTCGCCATCTATGTGCCAAACCTCGGTAGCAATGGCTTCATCTGTAATGGTGGGTAGAATGATGTGCTCAAGGTAGACAGGGAGAACTTGAGCAAATCCTTCCCATCCTGCAGTCTCGAGAGTGTACGCGGTATGGTCCGTTGCTGTCCAAGCATTTGTCCCAGAGTAGGCTCGGGAGGAAAGCTTATCGAGGAGACCCTTGAACTGGTAGCTTTTTGAGCCCATGAAGATCAGGTGTTCCAGAGTATGAGGCGCGCCTGAATCGTCGAGAATTTCCGTGGCCAGCGTAAAGTATCCATTGATCTTTGGCCCTTGGCGGTCAGCAACAATGACTTGCATGCCACTTCTCTCAGACACATATTGCGTGATGGTACATGGCGCATAGTCCGTGGCAAAGCTTTCGACTTTGCGGAATTGCGACTGCTGAGTTGTGGAAGGCATAGTGAAATAATATGCCGATGCAATCTTGCGCCTAAGACCCAAATTGCCTTGCATTTGTTAGCCTCTCTCCACGGGAATCCGAGCTGGACGGGGAGAGACGCAAAAAGTAAACATGACAAGAAGGCGGAAAACAAAAGATGGCTGAGACAAGATGGCCCGAGCTGTCTCTCGTATATATCGAGATCGAGTGGACTCCATCTCGCCCATGGAAATTGGATGTGTCCTAGGCAGGGTAGAACATTCTCAATGTCACGGATGGTATCGGTGACTCGTGGAGCTGGGCAATGAACTCCAACGGCCATAAGCTACGTCCAGACCACGGGATGGCATAGAACGTACGGTTGCAACTCAGCCTACGACATAAACCGCCGAAAAGCGGCATGCAGACAAAGCCTCCTGGAGGGACGGAGAGTGGCACGAAGTCATGGGCGTGGGTTGTGTTACGGATTCCGAGCTATCGAGCCCTCCACTCACCTGCCGTTACACGCCCAGAATGCGCGGACAAGAATACGAGAACACACAGACGCAAGAAGCTCCTGAGGACCGAATGGCTCAAAAAGAATCACACAGGCAGACCTCGGATGGTGCGATGATGTAGATGTGTGTGTGGAAGGGGTTGACAAACAATCGTAGCCCGGCCGAGAAAGTGGCTCAGGAGGGGCTAATCAAGAGGAGGAAAGGTTAAGGCCGTCAAAATAGTCACATACCCCGCTGCTGTCACTTGCAAGTTGCGGGCATTTGCAGACGACTTTCCACACGGACAACCGCCATGGACGAGTCGCGACCACGTGTACGACAGCGTGGACGTCAATGAAAGGAGGAGTTGGGCTCTGCTGTACGACTAGATAATCACTCAAGATGACCACGAGGAGGCATTGAGGCGCATTGGATAGCAAATTCTCGGGTGATGAGATTTCCGGTGACCCTCCACTTTGTTCAAGTCGCCTTCGCGTACCAGGTATGTACATTAGGTACCCAATACAATATATATGCGGTACGTACCTACCTAGGAGGTACATATGTACGGAGTATGAATCAACTGGCCCCACTTCCCAATGATGACCTTCGGAAAGTTGACAGCGAATGTTGACAGCCTTGTCCGGGATGCCGCTGCCGCTGTAGCAGAGGCCCGACGACAAACCGCGCGGATCGCTTTCTCAGGTGCGCAATCACCCAACCCAGATGCCATGACCTCTCCGCGTGTCGTACAACATTGAGCCCCGTCTACCGTCTGCCACCCAACGCGACGGAAGAAACATCATCGTCATCCGCCCGCGCGACGCCACAAGCCATGGCCACCACTGCAGCACCTCAGCAGCTCAGCGACGCCATTGTCAATTTTACGCTCGAGGGCCAGTTTCCCGAGCAAATCTCATCGCTACCGCTGGTTTCGGAGATAGATCTCCAGCCTACGATTGAGGCATTGGAAGAGGCCAAGCGCAATCTCGAGGTGCGTGAGCCGTGAGCTGGGTATTCCGTCTGAAAGAAGACCAGAACTGAGAGGAAGAAACTATTCGCTTACACTGCGGCAGAGAGAGGTCCATACTATCAACGAAGAGACAAAAGACCAGGTCAGTTCCTGGGCTCGGCACGCGAAGGCCTTGCAGGAGGACATCATCCGCTCCAAGACGATTGCGAATGACATTGTACGGCAATCGGAAGCGCCCGAAGTATCCGGGGAGGCTATAGAAGATGCTGAGGATAAGGTGCAATTTCTGAATCGCGAAGTGCAATACAGCCAACAGATACAAACCGTGCTGGCGAAAATCAAGGGCTTGGACGAGCTTCTGACCCAGGTCGAAACGGCGCAGAATGATGGGCGGGTCCTGGAAGCTCTGCGCCTCCTTGAACGTGAGTGCAAGCTTTTTCAAAGCTTCCGATGACTCAAATACACATGGAGTGTGCTGTTCTAACCATGGCTAACAATTGACAGAATCATGGAATGCCTTGGACGAGGTGGGCGTGAGCAAAACATGTCGAATTGTCAAGATATTGGACCATCGAGCTTTTGCGTTGAAAGCAAGCATTCACGAAGTATTCACACAATTATGGAAAGAATTGGTTCACTTTGATGTCGAGGACGGGAAAGTAACCATTCGCGCGTCTCTTCCTGGTATGTACGCTGGGTGAGCTTTTCCAAACCTGGAGGAAGAGCCTGATCAGCTAATGTGTCGTAGCGGGCGGTATGACTCTATCAGAGGCTGTGGTTGCGCTCAAAGCATACAAAGAAACTGACGAGCGCATGGAGCAGCTATGGAGGAATCTGAATGGGGCCATAGTTTCACCGAGAATGGACAAAACCAGGCAAACGCAATCTGGTGTAAAGGTCAATGAAGATGAGCTGGCCTTGTCAGGGCAAAGCGACTCCTCTGTTGAATCGCTTCTGTCTGACTTGCAAGTCATTTTGACCTTTGTATCGCAAAAATTGCCAGAAGAATTACTTGGCGGGCTGGGAGGATTCATAATGGTAGATCTGATACCAAGGTTGATTCAGCAGTGGCTGAACCCGGCCGTGCCATCATCGCTTAAGGATATGTCACGATTCCAAACCATTACGCAGAGCGTACAGGCACTTTGCGGTGCCCTCGAAAAGAATGGCTATAGTGGCTTCGAGGCCCTCCAGGAATGGGTAAGTAAAGCACACATGACGTGGCTGGGACGATGCCGAGAGATGGCTCTAGATACTGTTCGAAGGAAGCTCATTCAAGGAATCGGAGAGCCAAAGCTTGTGGAGAGGATCGAAAAGCACATGGTGACCGTCTCGGAGGGCAACGAGCTAGCAACTACAGGTGCCGGTGCCTCGGCCGACACCAATGACTGGGGAGCTGCCTGGGATGACGCGTGGGATGATGAAGAGGGTGCGAAGGATACACGAATGCCTACGAAGGCTACAGATGCTACAGATTTCAATCGACCAGCAACGGCCAACGAAGATGACGGTACCGATGCTTGGGGCTGGGGAGAAGACGATGGACCTGCTGCCGAAGACCCCAGTGAGCAAGTAGACGTGCCGAAGAATGTTCATGATGCACCGGTGGAGGAAGAAGAGAAAGGCAAAAACGAGGATGATGATGCCGGTGCCGATGCATGGGGCTGGGGCGACGAAGACTTGACCGCAGAGCCGGAGCAGACGAAACAGTCTTCCCAAAAGAAGCCGAAGAAAATAGCGCGTCCGGAAGAAAAGAAGGAGCTCGTTTTCAAAGAAAAGTATCGCATCTCATCCATGCCGGAGCCGGTTCTGAATATAATTACTGCCACGTTGGATGACGGGGCGACTTTGATCGAGGAGAAAGACAAGTATCAGCTCATCGCGTCTACCGCGCCGGGTCTTTTCAACTTGCCAACCTTGGTCTTGGCTCTCTTCAGAGCCATTTCGCCCTACTACTATTCACTCGCTGTTGGCGGCAACATGTAAGTGTTGGAGACATTATCTATCTCTTTCTTGACCACCATGAATGCCCTCGAGGTGTCAACCCCGTGAGGTTCTATTCACTAATCACTAGACAATGCAGGTACTTGTATAATGACGCCATGTACATAGCGGAACAGCTGACCAAGTTTTCCGAGGCCTGGAAAGAGCGGGAGGATCTTCCGGCGCGGGCCAAGACCATGCTACGCCTAGACAACGACATCAAGACGCTCGAGAACTTTGCCAACCGGAGCTACGCAAACGAGATGACGTTACAGCGAACTGTTCTGCAAGACCTCCTCGGCAGCTCACAAAGTATCGTTCAGCAAGACGACGCAGCCGGCGCCATAGAAGCCGGAATAGCACGCATCCGATCCATGGCCAGCACGTGGGAAAATATTGTGCCCCGCTCCGTCTGGTCCCAGGCCATCGGCTCCCTGGTGGACGCTCTTGCGAGCCGTATCGTGACGGACGTGCTGGACATGGCCTCGATAGGTCAGGACGAGGCGTATCGAATCGCACATCTCATCGTCACGACCACGACGCTCGACACGCTTTTCCTGCCCAGCAAACTCGCCGGCACGGAGACTGTGCGCAACGAGGTGCCCACCACGGAACAGTATGCGCCGCACTGGCCGCGACTAAAGTACCTGGGTGAGGTTCTGCAGAGCGATCTCAACGGCATACGCGCCCTGTGGTGCGAGCAGAAACTGAGTGACTACTTTACGGCGCAGGAGGTGGTGGATCTGATACAGGCTAGTTTTGAGGATAACCCTCGCACGAGGCAGATGATTCGGGAGATTGAACAGGCGCCCTATCCTGCGGTTGATGGGTGAAGAGGTAGCCCGGAGGTGTCATTGCAGGAAGGGCTGCGAAGGTATGGGAAATATCGTGGATGGGTGTGTTTTTGTGAGTATATATACCTAGAGCAGTTGTGTGTACACGTACATTACAAGAAGAGGTCTGTTGGAAAAGCCAAAGTCGCCACGCACACACAAGAGCACTGTCGTGTAGTATCAAGCCAGCCGCGTCAAACGCTACAGCCTAGCTACACCGATGCCTTCTATGCCTCCGTTTCCTCGTTCCGTCCGTCCGATGCAAAACAAAATATATGTATGTACCTGTGTACCTCGACCGAACCTCCCCCGCCCTCCTCCGTCTTTGAACTTTCCCCAGACAGGCAGAAGCGGCGAATGGTGAAACGGGGTGCTAAGGGGAGAGAATTCCGGAGATGAAAACAGTCTCCTGCATTCCCGTCCGTCCCATGCGCTCCTAATCATGTGTACGTATTATCAATCAATACAAGAAAAGACAAGCTGAGTCTCGACGAAACGTTTCATCGCTACCTATATTAGGTATGTTAGGAGGTACCAGGTAAATTAGTTTCCCAAGACCCACACGCGCCCCAATCAACGTCCCGACTCCCGACTCCCGACAGACCACCCTCCCTGCCCTGCAAAGCTGCCCCCTTGCCGTTCCGGACGAAGCCATTCGCGCCTACACCGCCAGCATTGGAACGGAAGAGCCCATGCATTCGATCGATCAAAGGCGCATTCAGTGGTCGTACGTATTTATGTACAATGCGGCTCCTTTTGATTGGTGCGAGGCAGCGAGACGCGCTTGCACGGGATGCCGGTTGGCCCTGGGGGAGCGTTTCAGAAAGAATGGCTGGAACACTGGACACTGGACACTGGACACCCGAGATGAGTTCTGGATTTCTGTGACGTGTATCCGTAGGTAGGTACGCCTGAGGCTGCTTCCCATGCTTCGGTTTATTTTTTAGTATTATTATTATTGTTGTTGTTGTTTCTTATTGGAGTGATTCAGTTGGTCTTGATACGCCCAAGTGTTTTGGCTTCGCTTTTTGAGTACAATGGCATGTAGGTAGGTACACATGTACTCTTTTTTTGATAGGGACTGAGAAAACTTGGTTTAGATGAGCGGGTCGCCGGCTTTCAGCTTTGCAAGTGGCTTCAAGAGGAAACGCACTTTCTATACCAGACGAGACACGAAACGAATAGCCCGCTCGCTACCTGGGATAGGAATGGGAAATCGTCGGGGTCTTGTTTCGGGTTCGTCTTTTGAAGGCGCCGTGTTCTCGGGTGAGTACTAGGCCGTCACCGTCTTGGTGGCTCAATGCACAATGATACATGGCAGGAATGTGTAAGATCAACACAACAACCTTGGACCGTATGGGCACGAATCTGTCCCCACGCGCCTGTTCTTTCCTCCCATTGACTTGCTTGTCCGAGAGATTGCTACCAAATCTACTTTCGTCTTCTTGGAGGACTATGCGTTAGGATCGCTTTTGCCTTTTTGCCTTCCCGGGACAGAATCATCAACCTCACTCACTCCTTACGCACTACCTACTTGAGTCCCCGACCAGCTCGCGCGAATCACCAAGACGCGCTGCAACGACGCCCAAAGAAAATGATCAAATTGTAAGGAAATAGTTACGTCCTCGGCAGAAAAGGTGGTGAGGGAAGGACACCTTGCCTTGTAAGTTGTAGCAGCACGAGCTCTTCTCGTTTGCCCCCCTCGGGCCTCCTGAGTCCTGGCAGCCTTGCATCATCTACAGCTACCTATGCGCCTACCCATACGGATGCATAGAAAGATCCCGGCAGTGCAAATTCGGGATGGTGCATGTATCACAAACGACCTGCATTTGCAGTGTGGCTGCCGAGTTCCGGCGCGGGGCGCAGGTTCCGAAGAAGCTGTATTCGCTCTTGGAGTCCTGCCACCTGGTATGAAGAATCCTTGAAAGCAATAACCATCTCGATGCATTTTGCTACTCTCTATTCGCTATTCTTTCCGATTCATGAAAAGCGTTCTCGCTTCTGTTATACGAGGGCATATTTACTCCATCTGGCATTGCGACAACTCACAATTTTTCGCTCGCGGCATATCCGGATCGAACGTCGTAATCTATCGAATCAAGGAAGATAAGCGACACATGGATAAGCATGGTGACGCTCAATGACTGAAACACGTTGGATAGGGTTGACTCAACGTCGCTGCATTGACTCTGCGCGGCTGATAATAGCTCGCCTGAAGGTATCACCAGATCTCACGAGACAAGAAGTCAGACGGAAGAGTACACGACAGGACCCCCCTTCTGGCAGGCGATGTTCTGTCACAGTTGATGAATCATATATCAACCATCCCAGCAGCTAATGCCACTCCTTGGACCCTCCTGGTCTTGACTCATTCCTTTCGGGAATACGTCGTCCACCTACGCGACGACGCGTGCTGCGGCTCTTTTCTTCCTGTGAGCCTCTGCTCCACAAAAAGCATTGAATCTGTGAGTTCGTATATCTTGCAAGATTCCTGTCACGTAACTCTTCGTTGCGTTGCGTTACGGTTCTCCTTGACCAGGTTGGTGTGGCAAGGGGAAAAGAGCGAGGCGAAGACGGGTGCTTCATGTTATCAATACGAAGTAGGCGCAGATACGACTTGATATGAAGACTGTTTCTTAGCAACTCATCTTTTTTCACAGTTTACATGATATCAATGATATCATAAAACTCGGCCTGACTTGCCGGGCTGGTGTGGCACACGTCATGATTCCGGGCTCCCTAGGCATTTGGTTTGTCCCCGGCATGGGGGAGCCGCGCGAGGCGCCTTGGCTGAGAGCCTCAGACAGAATCCGAAACCTTTTTCAGTATGATACGGTTAGCCACGGGCCAAGGCCTCTAAATTGTGGGCGCGCCGCGCGCAGTTTATCCGGAGCAATGAAGGCCTTGTCACAACATCACCAACCTTGAACTTTTGGCGATGGCTCTCCTAATTTTGTGCCACGAAGAGGCCCAAATGGCGGAAGAATGTATAAGGCGATACCTATTGTCCGAGTTGACTTTTGAGTAGCCGACTCCAAGGCTCGTTTGTTTCGTCATTGCTCTCCACATACCCATTACTTCTAAACGGCGTGCACTGAGTATATACAGCATGAAAGCACTGCACTAGAACCGTTGACGGTGTACGGATTGGGCGCCTACACGTCCCGTGAGAAACAGCCCAAAACACCATTCGGATATGGTATCTTTATAACCCGGTAGATAAGTTAAAGTAAGTTGAGTCCGAGCCACGGTCTGCGCACGCGACAAGAAACACCGGCACAAGACGTTTTAGCATCAAGGGTAGGCAATGCATGGCTCGTGACTAGCTAAGTATAGTTATAGGTAGGACCATAGATAGGCACCTAGTCAGGTAAGGAAGGCCTGACCATGTAATTGTACATACATACAGATCGGGTAGACCTGCCTTCTAGCCCTTCATCATGTGTAAACCCCGCCTAGGTACTCCGTAGGTAGTTTGGCAATATGCTAGGGGTAAGCGGCAATTCCCTTCCCCTGCAAAGAGTCCCCCGTTCCGTGTAATGTGCCAAGGGCACACGCATGTGAGGAGTCAAATTTACATGCCGACACGTGGATGCTCCGGGCTTCTGGGCTACCATCTACGGCTTCGCAGGCTGCGCCCGTTGGTCTAGGTACCTACCTAGTGTATGGCCGTTGTGGCGCTGCCCGCGGCATGCTCTTTGTTCGAGTAGGTTGCTCTTTGTTCGCGTAGGTTGTAACTCGTACCTGCTATAAACCGTTCAAGAGGATACTGCGGCGCCGCAAAACACCATGATTCCGTGCCATCTTGCGTAACACTACAACATTTGTGTCTATGGCGGCAGATTGGTGTCTTCATCTCGCTCGACAGTGCAAATCGTATCGGATTCTCACTACTCCTGTACAGAGGCTGACTTGGAAGGTCAGACATGTATTTCTCAAGAGCCAAACGATGGCCTGATGTCAACTCAGGTCAACCGTCAAAGACGGGTGACTCGTGAGGCCCGCAAATCGCATACATGTATGCGAAATCGGGCTCTGGTCGAAGTCCTTGTGTCCCCTCCTGTACATTTGTACTACAAGGCTCAAGCCTGGAGACCAGTTTATCCTCATCTTTGGCTGTCTTCCCAGGTTATGGTTGAGAATGGGCTGTCATGTTGGACAAACCCGCCGAACCGGGCCGGGCTTTCACACATCCGCGCTCCTCCATGATAGGCTCGTCTTTCTTTGTGCTCTTCTTCTACTTTGTGTCATCGAACTACTCCAAGTAGGGCCGAGCACAAGATACCTAGGTATAACCAAGGGTCCTGCGCTCTTGCACCATTCGGACAGTTGTCAAGTATACACCTTCGCGGTCGTGATGACGAGTTGTGTCAAGTGATAAGAAATAGCGGTACAGTTCGTAGTGGCTCACCGACATTCCAATTCTGGGCTTGGTATGGCCGACATACCTAGAACGAGAGGCCTGTGACACAGTGACGGGTCGGTATGTAACTAGTTACGTCTTACATGCTCGTCCTGCAAGCTCTTTAGAAAAGTAGCGAGCCTCATGGTCCCTCGTCCTCTTATTCGTACACGCTGCATGGTGTCGCAATGTACATGTGCACAACCCGAGGTACCAGATTTGAGTGACTCTCGGGCCATCCAGCAGCTGCCACGATTGCGGATCGAGATGCCCACGTGAGGTGACTTCGCGGGGTTTTCCAGGGCTTTCAACTTTGGTCAAGGGACAAAGGAATTGACACGCATGTACTCGGTACAGTAACGACTTGTTCACGATTCGCCTTTGCCTAGTGTCCTGTGCTGTTGGGACAAAACACACGAGCCAAGTTGTCAAGTTTGCCATGTCAGCATGGCCTGCATTGCATGTCTAGCGAGAGCGAGGTGCACGTGGGTTTTCTGCACCACTTGCTCGCGTGAAAACTTCCATGGTCTCAGCTTGGGATGCCGACTCGACCATGGAAAGCAACGCAAGCGCTTGCCGACACGACCTTCATCTGGATCTGGAAATGGAGGGTAGACGAGGGTGTCCACGAACATGAGAATGGGCAAACATGTTCGAATAGCATGCTTGCCTTGTCCACTACTGGCAGCATAGTAAATACAGTAATACTACCTCATGAATGGTCCTGACCAATGTCGCATGCCAGAGCTCGTGAGTCGTTTCAAAGTTGCGAGGTTGCGTGCACTGTACGCGCGAGCGCTCTGGGGCCGCGAAGTGATCTTCTCACAAGCGCGTCGGGATAGATCATAGAGAGATGAAAAGATGGCAGGGCAGTTCCGTCGTTGTGCGGGTTGTTTCTGGGTATATTCCACAGAAGCTCATGATTATCTCTACGGAACACGTCCAGACAGAAGCTTGGCCAACAAAAAGGGATGCAAACAAGTTGTCCACTCATCAGCGCATCGCTACCTGGAGGTACATATGCAGGTACCAGGTACATACATGGTACATACATGGTATACATACAGGTATGTAGGTCATCATTGCCACAGTGCGCCGACGCCAACTCTGCGTGCAAAATAGCTAGAGCAAAAGTTGAAGAAAAACGCCAGTGGATTGAGGCTGTTTCCCAAAATTGACTGCAGTTTTTGCGCCTCGTTCCCATTGACCTAGAGGCTGGACCGAAGACTGAGTCACGTAGCCAAGACGACAACGTGGAGAGTGGGAGAAGCAGGCTGACTCTGAAGTAACCAAGATACGGAGAACCTACCTACATGGAGAGGTACCTAAGCTAGGGCACCTATATGTATTTACGTACAAGATAAAGGTGGAAAAGTAGAGCCTCCCTTGGTACATACAAACATACAGACATACAGACATACCTACAGACATACCTACAGACATACAGACATACAGACATACATTGCATTGATTGGATAGAATGGCTATGATCAATCCAAACCCGGACATGGGAATTTAATGGTGACGTCATCTGTCTTGGCTGATTACCTACATACCTGGTAGGTGCCGGACCGGTGGAGCTCCTTGATCTTGAAGCCAGTTGAGGCAAAGGACGACAACTTTGCTGTTCATATTCAATCAAGTAGGTACTTTTGCAGCGTTCTCTTTCCTACTTTGGAAGTCATCAGTCCTCAAATAGCATGGAAATAGCACAAATACAAAGGTACCTACTGTAGCAATAATGGGGCGTATGTACATATACTCCGTACATGCACCTGCACCCACGCACGCACGTAGCCTCCGACGCTACAATTCATCTGTACCTTGGCTTCGCTAATAAGCAAATCCGAGATCTGGTTGGATCTGACCAGTTCCTGCAACACGCGACGTGCTCCGGCCGCTGCACATGCATGTGTGTACTCCGTACTTGACTAATTCCGGGACACGCAAAAGTCGGTGAGAGTAAGCGTCCTAGGTATATGTAGCTGGCTTTGCTTCACATCATTTCATGATAGGATGCAAGAACAGCATTATTGCAGCAATATTACGTGCGAGTGACGAATCGAATGTTATGCGACTTGGCGTGTGAAACGTGCCTGGCTGCGTGCGAAAATGCGGAGTTGCACAGTGCACCTGACACGTGAGGCTATGTCGTGCCTTGTAAGGTACGTAGACCTCAGAAGTCCCCAAGCCCCAAAGCATGTTGTTATTGACACTACCTCACCATGCGTTGATAATGTTGATTGTTGATGCAATGGATCAACGGAGACGAAGGTGAGTTGTGATGCGTCACCGTTTGCGTCTTGTACAAAGCTTGAGTGGGCTGGACCGGATGGAAGTTTGTGAAAGCGCTTGCAGCGAGAAAACGGGCTAATCCCCACACAAGACGCGATATGCGGGGTGCATCGGGGCACAACAAGGCACGGGGCAGCGAATGAAATGGGAAAAGAAGAAGAAAATCAGAATAAAAGAAAACAGAAAAGGGGGAACCAACCTTGAACCGGGAAGGCGTGTTTGGCTCCGCTTTGAAGCTTTCAACTTTGGCGGCCAACTTGACTTTACCTGGTATGTACATACATACCTTACCTTAGGTAGGTAGAGCGCCCCTAACAAAGAATTGGGTTTTCAAGTTTCATCAAACTGCGCGACAACGCGAAAAGTTAAAACCCCATGCATGGCCTTTGTAAGCAAAGCAGGCTTGAGTCTTGAGTCCTTGACCCACGCCGGTGCTTCCGACCTACGCCTGATCAAGCGCATTGTGGCGTAATCCATCTACTGTACCTACCTAAGGTATCCTCGACTTGGCCAGAAGCTTTGAGTTGCTCAAGTGTCAGAACTTGGAAGGCACTGGATTGTGTTCAGCACAGCATCATGCCATGCGTAATAAGTACATCTTGCGAAGCCTGGTGCGCTGTAGTGCTTTCGGGTTGGGAGAGATCGGAACCGGAGACCCGATCCTGTCGAAGAATAACATGGCGGAAAGGGGGAAGCCATTCTGTGACGTTTTTGGGGATCTGCTTACGTAGTACCTACATACATTGATTGACAAGTCAATGCCAAACATTCACTTGAAAGCTGGAAGCCGGCAACAGACTGCCTGCACTAGGTGCCAAATAAGTCGAACGCCACTCATTTTCTGAGAGAATCTTCTGTTGCAAAAGGTACATTCTCTGGTCACTGGTCAGCCCATGCTCAGCTGTCTTTCGTCAGAGGTTGTAATTTTCTCGAGACAAGGTTTACACACCCGTGTTTCGCCAGCCCTGCTTTCACCCGATTGAAACACAGTTTTGGTCTTGCAACAAGATGTTCTGATACTGGTTCGATCGATCATGTTGTTTGAAGTCCGAAGGAGTACATGTGTAGTACATAGGTATTTATTGAGACGCGTGTGCCTGAACAGGGGCTCAGACTCCTACATACCTATGATGCCCGATGGGTTTGTGTGTATGTATGTACCTATATCAATGAACATTGGCGTGGGCTTTGGGAAGTCAAATTATAGCGGCTGTTATGCCAGCCTTGCCAGCAAAATTCCAGCATACGGTATAGGTACGTACCTCCGAATGTACGTTGTTATGTACCCCGCAGTGAGGGTCGCAATGAACAAGCTGTGACAGAACGGGGTGACAGTTTCACAAAGGTGGCATGTAAGTCATAGTACGGGGTTCGGCGTTGCATCGTGTTTGTCAACTTGTGCTTTTCATGTGTCCATGATAATGGGTATATTTGCGAGTGGCAGAGCAAATGTGTAAATTGTGTGCATTACGAGATGGTGCAATCATGATACATAATAGTATGCCGCCCCAAGATCCAATAATTGCAAGGGCATCGGTTCGCATGTATGTACCTATTGTTTTGCGCTGCGCCAAGCCATTGAAACAGGCACTTCCCGTGGCAGTCAATCTGCCCAATCTGCCAAGCTTTTGCTTGCAGATGAGAAATGTCACCAACTCTACAAAGTTTTCACGGAGTACGCACAGAGTACATCCCGATGATAATCCCGCGCGTTCTGGAGAATGAAGGGGTCTTTGAGCCGCATTCTGTCATCTGCCCCGCTTCCCAGGCGACTGACCCATAATAAAGCAATCGAGGACGGCAGTTCAAGATCGCATGGAAGCTTGGAAGAAGAAGAAGAAGAGACTGGAAAAGGAAGCCAACTGTTTGCCGGGGGGAGGGGGGGGGGGGGGGGGGGGGGGGGGGGGGTAGACTCGCATGGCAAGTTGGCAACACCCTTGGAATAACAAGGTTGTAAGGCTGGACGGCATCCCAATCCTGGCGGTTTGCCTTGCATTTTCGGGAAGACGAAATGGGGAGGAAAGACATCGCCGGGCTGGTTCTCTCTCAGCAGAGACGCGCCTCCCTCCGTCAGACGCTTGGTGCAGAATTGCAATGACGGCTATGTAATATCAAAGGTATCGCGACGTGGACTGTGTATGTTAGGTAGGTATCTACATATGTCGGTACTGTAGGTTCATACGCCTCTGATGTTGCCTCGTTCGTGACTAATAGTGACTAATAGGGCGGAGAACATGCCATATGATGGGCAACAGCTTTCCCGTGTAAGAAAGCGTCTGTAGCCGTAGGTGCATTTGGCTAGCTCGCTTGACTTGTCTCCGCCATCCGATGTTGCTCCAGTGTCTCTCATTCTACATTTCTGTCCCTTTTCCCTTCCCGTTCTTTTCTTTTTCCTAAGCAATGTGTGTAGAATACGAATTTCCTCTTCTTTCAACCATTTATGCACGTACATATGCCCTTCCCTTTGCGTGCAGCTTCCTTGTTGCATGGCCGTCCTGCCCACACCCACACGGGCCATGGCTATGTCAAAAGTCTGAAGACGGGGAAGAGACGAGACGATTCGGCGAGATTGCCAGCACGCCAAGCCGCTCCGCTCCGTACTATTCGTAAGACATGATTGCAAGCAGCTCATCGACGTACACCTACCTCCCTTTCCAAGATCCCGCTGCGTTGGACCGGCGCGCACTCTCAACTTACAAGTTTGAAGTCACACGCCGCCTGGGAGCGCTGCCGGTTCGTCTGTGATGTTGTGAGCGGCACCCAACTTCCTCTCGTTCTGACCTCCCGGGGGGGGTCCCCTTCCGGACTTTTCTAGAGTCACCCCCTTGCTCTCGGATCAAGCCAAAGTTAGGGACTTCCTGGGACAAGCATGGCTCCCCTGCCAAAACCACATAAAAATCTATCCTGGTTATGTAGGTAGGTAGGTAGGTACTTCACGTGCATGGCTTCCCGCCTTTCCAGAATCAGCTCCTCAACTCGTTTTCTGGTCTCCCGCCCGCCTCGCCTCGCTCGGACGAGAGATCAGCATTGCAACACGCCAGTCTGCCGGTCTCTGGCCACCATTGCGTCAACAAGTGTCTGGCAAGTACAATTGGAAACATCCCGATCCTGCAGCGCCGGCTGCCTGCGTGTCTGTCTGTCTGTCTCTGCCATCTGGCCGCATTGAAGTCGAATGCGGAGGACAGAACTGGTCTCCCGTTACGCAGCGCTGACAACGCGTGGGGCCAACCGCGACGCCACCACCAGACCCAAATCACTTTGCGGCAAAGCAGCCAACCATAGCGCAGACAAGAGGGGGCAGCAAAGGCTCCGGGACTCACAGCGCGCGTGCATCTGCGTGGCCGTCCGCTCTGCGCTGTGGCCTGATCAGCTCTCGCCTGCTCTTGCTTTTGCTTCGCGACAAATTGACGTGCGCCACGGCGTCTTGGCGCAATCGCCCTTTTTTTTTTCATTTCCCCTGCGGCCCCTTCTTTCGCCCGAGTCCCGTCTGCGAAGCTCCCGAAGAACGACATCCCCCAACATCGCTCCCTTCTTCAAGTCGCCCCCCGCCTCATCTCGCTTCGGCATTGTGCAGCAGGATATTGACCGTAGGCCTTCGCCTCGTCGTGAACTCTCAGTCTCTCATCTCAGTCTTCTAGCTGTAGCCGGAAGCTTCCGTAAGCTAAATCTACGGGCAGCCCTGGTGCAGCCTGGTGCTTGTCGCGAACTGTCTGTCGTCCGTCCACAGACCACAACTATCGCCAGTCCTTCAACCTCGTTCGTCGGCGCAAATCGCCTTGCCGGACAGCCACGCTTTACTTCCACTTCTGGGTCATCTCGACGGGTTCACAGTCGTCCACCTGACCACGCGCACACATTCTCTGACGTACATTGTCCAATCGAAGGCGCATCCTTTACCTGTCTTGCATGCATTCGCCTTTGCTTTGTGGCTCATGACAGGTCCTGCGCACTTGCAGCACCCGGCCTCCCAAAACAGACACCTGCATGTATCCCAAGGCCGCAGACTTGCCAGCTCATCACACACATTTGGTCTCGCGCCTCGGGCCCCTCTGTCTCGACCTGATGCTCCAGATCAGTCGCTAGTTCTCGTCCGATCCTCACCTCCGAGCTTCTTCTTCGTTTCGCAACTACCCTGGTCGGCTGGACCACCTGCTGAAGCGCCTGTTACGACCTCGTTCATGCAGAAAGGGCTCGAGAGCCTATGCTCTTTGTGTTTCCTTCCTTGGGTCCAGATATCAGTCATCATACGCGAACCCACCGCTCTGCAGTTTGCTTGCTCGAAGTCCTTCTGCTGCAAGGCCATATTTAATACCATACGCCCACACCTAGTCCAAATCGCCAATTCAAAAACCATTTTGCCTCTCCCCAAAATCGCCAATTCGGCTCTCCACAATTTGCGACACTCTTCTCTTTCTCATCTGCTTCTTCCTCAGGCCTATTCAACATGCATACTGCAGTTGCCCTGACTTCATAAACGTCAATACTGCCATTCTTAGACACATCTAAGCTTCCTTCCTTCCCTCCTTCTTTCTGTTCTTTCACTTCTTGTGTTCTCATCCTCTGGTGCGACTACTATGAGAACGACACAATTATGACGACTAGCAAATCCGAAGCGCAGCTGACAGCAGCTTCCCTTTCGACAGAACCAACAATATCTGCCCTCTCAGCACAACTGCGGCGTGCTCGCCCCAGTCAAGTACAGACCGCCTTCGCTTCCATGTCACAACCAACATACATACCGCCTTCATCAACGAGCTTCTCGTCTTCTGTCGCCTCGAATTCGCAGCAAGGATCGCCAATCATGTCAACAGATACGGCAGTCCTGACAACAAATTCTTCCATCCACGCCTCACCGGAACCTCTTCGACTCAGGGATGAGGATCAGTTCTCCAGCAGCTTCCAGTTGCCAGAGTCCATTCTCACTCGCAAGAGCAGCACCAATTCGCTCGAGAAAAGCTGGATGAGTAGCACGAGCCCCCTTGCGGAGGCGATGAGTCCCGAGTCCCGAAGCAACAGCGTTTGTACCACTGCCCCTGCGCTGTCGACACCTGTTGCCTCCAATAACAAGACCAACTTGATTCGGAGGCTTTCAAGTCGAGCTTCAAGGACACTTACCAGTAGACGGAGACAATCTTCTGCTGCACCGGCCAGTCGTGATGGCAGCGTTGGTCCTTGTTTTCTCAGAAGGCGCAGTGACAGTAACGCGACTGCGCCTCCTGCACCTCCCGAGTTCCCTACTCCTATAACCGACTCTGAATCCGAGGTTGATGAACGTGAAGAGCTCATGTCCCTCAGATCCATTTTGTTGGATCAGTCCCCGAAGGGCGGCTCCTCTTCCAACAGCACCACAGGTTCTCCCTCAGTCAGTGGAAATAACATGGCCGGTCCAGTTATTCCGTTTCAGCTCCAGCAGGGTACTTGGCTAAGGAAAATGTCCAAAAAGAAGAATCGATCCACCCGAATCTGCCTGGTTTACGAACGTGAGACAAACAAGCTCACTTGGGATCGAAACCGGCCGCTGAAATTCCTTCACGTTGATGACATTCGTGAAATTCGTCTGGGCACCGACATTCAACAGTACGCTCGCGAATACAACGCCCCCGAACGGGATCGACTGACATGGTTTTCCATATTATACACTATGCCCGACAAATCAAAGACGAAACTCATGCATTTGATAGCGGACAGCATCGAGACCACACATCTGTGGGTCAATTTTCTAGAAGCCATGCTACAGCATAGGCAAGACGTCATGACTGCGTTGATGACGTTCAATGACAAGGCCATTCGTCAATTTTGGTACAATGAGATGTCGAAGCAGTTTGGTGACCGGCCACGCACTGAGGACGAGGAGGAGCTCGACATTGCGGGTGTGATGCGCGTCTGCCAGAATTTGCACATCTATAGCTCTCAGTCTACTCTCCAAGCCAATTTTAGGCTGGCCGACTCCCGACACCGCGATGCCCTCAACTTCACAGAGTTCTTTGACTTTGTGCGACTCATGCGACAACGCCCAGAGGTACAACGCATCATCCGCGAAATCGCTTCTAAGCCTGACAAAGGTCTCACGTTTGGAGAATTTGCAGCTTTTTTGAGGGAGGAGCAGGGCGAGGCAGTGGATGCCACTAGCCTTGCCGTGTGGGAAAAGCATTTTGCCAAATTTGTTCGCAAGCACAGATCTGATGATCTCGATGGTCTAGGCTCATCTTGCTCCTCGCAAGACGTTACCTACATGTCCGAAGCGGCCTTTGTTGGGTTTCTGGCCTCGAAGCAAAACGCAACATTGATGGAGGAGCCCCCGCTGTACACGTTGGATCGCCCCATGAACGAATATTTCATTTCCAGTTCTCACAACACCTATCTCCTTGGTCGCCAGGTTGCCGGCCATTCAAGCGTTGAAGGCTACATCCGTGCCCTTGCCCAAGGCTGTCGATGCGTCGAGGTTGACTGCTGGGATGGATCCGATGGCTACCCGCAAGTTGTTCACGGCAGAACACTGACTTCGGCCATTAGCTTCAAGGAAGTTATGACTACAATCAACAAGTACGCATTTACCAAATCCAGTTTTCCCCTCTGGATCTCTCTCGAAGTTCACTGCAGCCCTTCCCAGCAAGCTCTTATGGTGGATATCATGAAGGAAGCTTTTGGACACAGGCTGGTCACGGAGCGGCTGGACCCTTCGTCAGAAAAACTCCCATCTCCATCGGAACTCATGGAGCGAATTCTCATCAAGGTCAAAAAACCTAGACCAGCAAGCGGCAAAGAAGAAGGCGTTTCCACGGAGCCCGCGGGTGGTCGGCGCCGCGGGAACAGTCTCACGTCGTCCATCTCGCGGCCGACAGTTGGAGATGGCGCGGCCAACCCGCCCTCACAGTCGCTTCCCCAAAGCCCGCTGCTGTCGGCCACTCAACAAGCGCGCCGATTGGTCAGCAAAAGCCGTGTCAACACAATTGCTGAGGGTGAGGTGCATGATATGCCCCCGAGCAGCAGCACCAGTGACACAGAAAGTGGAAGTGAGATTGCATGGGAGACGAAGAAATCACATAACAAAACCACGCCATATCTTGGCTCCCTCGGCGTCTATTGTGCCGGCGTCAAATTCGCGGGACTCGATGATCCTGCGGCCAAGGCGTTTAATCACATCTTTTCGTTTATGGAGAGCAGTTTTGCCAAGCACACTCGCACCAAGGAGGCCAAAATGGCCCTCGACATTCACAACATGCGCTATCTTATGCGAGTCTACCCTGATGGCCTCCGGTTGTCTTCGAGTAACTTTGATCCTCTGATCTACTGGCGGCGCGGTGTGCACATGGCGGCGTTGAATTGGCAGACGTTCGACCTGGGCATGCAACTCAACAACGCCATGTTCCAGGGCGGCACTGATGAATCTGGCTATGTGCTGAAGCCTCCTGAGCTTCGCAGCATTCATATTCAACCGTTCAACTCGGCCATTGCGGAGGGAAAGAAGGAACGATGCGTCGCAGCTTTTTCAGTCGACGTCCTCTCTGCTCAGCAGCTCATGCGCCCTGCAAACTTACCTGCACACAAATCAATGGATCCCTATGTCGAGGTTGAAGTGTTTCACGCAAACGACAAGCGAGACAAGAAAGAAGTCGGCTCTGGTTTGAACCACGCCTATGATTCGCCGCTCAAATTCCAGACTGATGTCGTTCGCGAAAATGGGTTCAATCCCATGTTTTCCAATGGAAAGTTCAAGTTTACGCTGACGACGAAACATCCGGAGCTGATCTTTGTGCGGTGGTCCGTGAAACTCGCCAGCTACGGAGAGAGCTATAACAGCAGAGAGAGCGCCGCCATTGCTACGTATACCGCGAAATTCAACAATCTGAAGCACGGGTACCGCACCATTCCACTTTACAACCATGCGGGCGATCAATACCTCTTCTCTACACTCTTTTGTAAGATTGCTATCGAATCCGTCGAATCCAAATTATTCGATATTGCGGCGACAGTTCCAGAGGCGAAAAAGTTTAACCGCCTGGGAGGAAAGGTGTTTGGTCGAGCCAATACCAGCCCTCGCGCCACCTTCGACAAGAACAGTGTCGAGAAGAATGGCTTTGACAGCATTGCATAGAATGCATGCTTCTCTCACTGCGCTAGCAAGTGGCACGTCTTTTGACCGTTAATGAGTTGTGCATCTGCACTTGAGCCGGACTCGCAGAGGGGTTCAGTTCACTTCACTTTGAAGTGTTGTCCCCATGTTTCTTCTACATTATCCCCTATGTTTTATTTTATCTTACCGACAAGGCTGGACTTTCCTTGCTCCCTTTCAACTTCTTACTTGACCTTGGACTTCTTTGTCACCTCTCTTTCTCTTTTCCTTTTTACACTCCAAATCAGATGGACTGTTCTGCCAATGTCTCCAAGGATGAGGATCCCCAGCTTCACTCATCTTTGCACGCAGAAATCCATCCACGTCACGTCTTTGTTTTCCTTTGTCCAAAACACATGAGCGTTGAAAAAAAAAAATACCCCTCCCCCCCCTTACGCCGAGCTCGTGACGGGATGTTTTGATTTTTGATGATGGATACATCGGGGTTTGCTTTGGCGGCGGCAGGGTGGCATCAACGTGTTTCCGTTTGCGAAATGGATCTGCATCGCGTATGGCGGTAGCATTGTATAGAGGAGATAGGTCCGTTACCAAACGCGTTTAATTAATCATGCTACGCATTTCCGGATGATGGACTTGCTGTTCTCACTGGGTCCGTTTCGGGGGACCATACTTGTGAAATCAAGAACAATCACCATCTACACAATGTGTTGACGCATCTGTGTTTATGCTTCCAGTAAGTTGACTGGCCACTTCAACAAGGGTGTTCCCGTCTTGCATTGTCGCGTAATTCCCTGCCTTACGACGTCTGCCGAGGATTCCCCCCTGCCCATTTCCACTCAGTTGAGAACTTGAAGTAGCCTCGACTCGATTTGCGACTTTGCACGTCCGTGACTATGATCAGCATTATGTAATACGTAGGTACAACTCACGAGTCCACGTAGGTACCTAAGATTATGTAGTCTTTCTTATGTACTCCGTATGTACTTTGAGAATCTGGAAGGCTGAAGTACGGTACGGTACCTGCCGCGTGGCGTGCCGCAGAAGACGAAACACCATACAGGGGAAAGTGCGACCGCCCTGCGCCAGGGCCCAGGGGCCACAAGTTACAACAGGGGAGAAAATATGGGAGGTCGAAAGGGCCGAAAAAGGTGGAAACCCGGATCAAAGTCCGACGGGTGTCCAGACGGACAAAGAACAGAACCTCAGCTCACTGAGAAAGAACAAGAGACGAGCTGCTGATAGATCTGACACGATCCACCAGACTAAAAAAGAGAAGATAGAATCAGCCTCAGCCTCAATCACTATCCTCACGATAGGAACTAAGTCCTCCAAACACGACAAAACCCCCCTCATTTTTTTTCTCCTCCTTTCCTATCCTCAGTAAATGCTCAAACTGGCCTCCGATTTGTTGAACTTTGGATGTCTCATGCAATCTCTCCAGATGCCTATAAGTACGGAGTACTGTACATGTCTATGACGAATGAATGACGTCACTTGGATAATCCATGCTGAGAGGCCACGACCCTGTCCTGTCCTGCATTGTAATTTGTCGCCCCTGATCAGCAGTTGAGCACAGAACAGGGACTGGCTGGTCGGCTTGACCCCTGAGCCCTGCAGACTCCGCAACGATACATAGGTGCCTACTCCAATGACAACTTCAGACGGAGTAAGTCTCCATGGACGAGGGTCTATATTAAAGTTACATGTTTGTGTTGATAGTTTGATTGACGCCGGTCCGCAGAGGAGGGGGGGCTACATAGACTGTAACGGCCAGGGTAGGAAGACATGTAACCGCCAACCTAGATGGTACAATTGTCACGGTCTGTACAGTGCCGTCTGTGCTGCTGTGACAATGCACTATATAACTGTTGAAAATATGAAGTATTTTCAGTCTATCTCCTTCATCCTGATTGGCCAAATCGACCAGCAGTGAATACTCACTG
>SRPQ01000284.1:0-26719 GCA_018360075.1 Claviceps cyperi
GTATGTGTGTGGACCCACACACACACTCGTTGGTGCATCCGGTCATGTTGCAGTGTTGCTATGGACAGCGATTCCGACAATACAGATCTTGATGCACAAATAGTTGGCTTCTTGGGCGACTGCCGTGTGAAGACTTTTGATTTGGAAGTAGCTACGGAGTGTTAATCAAGGTACCTTATTCATGATGCATATTATCTTTCAAGAATAAAGTACATTGTCCGTTTACCACACGTTACGTTTCAGAAAAGCAACACCAGCCAACCACATCGCCTAATGTGCGCACTTTGTGCCCCCGTCCTTTGCGCGAGCGTACTTGAATGTCGCAAATCCCAATTTCGTTGCCTTGTCTCTTGTCGCCCAGTCCTCCCTTGAGGACCAGCTTTGTTTGAATCAATCAGACTTTGGCAAAGACGCTTCTTCTAAATTTGTCCTGATAGCATTGCACGTTCTGCAGATTCGATCCAGAGGAGGACGCAGGAGCAGGAAGGGTCGTGGCTGAGGGGGCGATTTAGTTGGCGATATTGACAACCACTTTGTCAGCCTCAGGCAGAGGAGAGCGTTCAAGAATTTTGTCAATTTTTTTTATTCCCTGCTCCACCTCCTCCTCCGCCCAGTCTCTGAGTCTGTAGAGAGGAAGCTTCAGGCCGCTGGGCGTGGAGTCGGACTGGAGGCCCTTGTCGGAGCCATCAAGAGGGAGAGCCAACACGACGGCGAAAAATCCAAGAAAAAGTGTGAAACGCATAATGTATAGAGTTTGGTGTAAAAGATGGGAAAATAGTTTGAGTTTTGGATGCTGGTTTGCGAAGCAGGAATGAGTTTGAATCGAGAGTGAGGCGGAGTGCTGGGATGGAAGCAGTTATCGGGGAACGTGAAGCCAAGTACTTATATACAAAATCGGAGAGACGTGAAGGCCTCAAGAAATAGAAAGGGAGAAAGAAGGTGACCAATGTGCGGCGGATCGTTGTCTGCGGCTCCCTCCCAATACAACAGCGAGGGCGGCATCTCGGCTGTGAGGAACGCATAACCAGTTCCGCCCAAAGGTCAAGTGACCAAGTTGCACGTCTGCAGCTTGATCGAGGTAATATAGTGCATTGTCACAGCTGCACAGACGGCACTGTACAGGCCGTGACATCGGCCATCACAACACATGTTGTAGGACCATGTCATTGACCACAAGTGCCGCGAAAGCGAAATTCCCCTCACACCGCACGGTATAGACTTTGTTTGCTCGCAGGTTTCTCTTCAATGCCCTCATGTGGTGGAGAGATGTACCAGTGCGACGTGATGACACCACTCCATCAATGCAGAAGCAATGAATATCCAGACGGGCTGTCCATATTGCCGAGACGATGAAAGGAACGGTCCCGAATAACAATATAAAAGAGCTTCCTGATACATCTTCCGAACATCCGTGACCATGCACTGCTACATGCGTCTTACTTACGTAGGGCCGCACAGCAGACGAACAGAGGTTCCAGACCATCCTACAATTTCGTCGGTTCCGATGATGGATTTCCGACGACACGAGAAGTTAGAAAGCCTTCGGAATGGTCTGGAATTGTGACCATCAAAGTCTCGAGTGACGAGACGGGCCGTTACGAGCTCCTTGGTTTCCCCTCCTCTCTAGGCAAACATTTTTGTGTCCGCCACGACGGCGTCTGCTGGTACCGCACAGTCTAATGGACAGTGGAGCAGAGCGTTTGTTGTCATGTCGATATCCAACATGGTGCTTTTTCTCATGACGGCCAGTATGATGACCAGCTTGGGCATCCGATCGCAGGAAAGGGTGCTGAATGCAGAATTGAGAGCCACATCTAGCTACAGTACGTCCAACACTCTCACTCTCTAATATCTATCAGCGATGGGAATAAAGTCCCTCAACCCGTGTCCGAAGCTTGTGGGCTAACACTGGAGTCGCAACGAAGCTCCCATCTATGACATGATTGATCTCGAGCCCTCTATCCGCAGAATCAATGGCACAGTCATGCCAGCCGGTAAACTGTCCATTGCACGGCAGTTTCCGAACCCAACAGCGGACGCGATCTGGTTGCAAGACATTGAGCTGATACGGCCCATTCCGGTCACGCGAGAGCAGATTATCAAGATGGGCAAGGATCCAGATACGGTGGCCAAGCTCGAGGATGATGTCTGGGGTCTCGGGGACGATGCCTACGTGGCGGCGTTGGACGTGTTCCATAATCTACATTGCCTGAATGTGTGAGTATAGACTGCTCTTCTCTCTCCAGTGTCTCCTTCTTCGTTGACAGTTTGCCGCACGTTTGTGTCATGAGTTTTGAAGGAAGATGAAAATTCAATCTGGGCAATCGATGCCAAACCTCGCTGATCACAAGGATAGATTTCGGCAAGCCGCCTGCCTATTCCACGTACTATAATAGGACTATAGGTAGTTTTAGACGCGTTGCCCTCTATAGGAGCTTCTTCTGGTCTGAAAAGAAGGGGCAAGGGAGTTTACTTACTGATATCGGACTATGATAGCGGACGCGACGAAGGAGGATTCTATGCCGGAAATCCACCTCAATCACTGCGTTGACATTCTGTTTCAGCACATCTCGTGCAGGTAAGCGCACTTTGACCTGTTCCTTACACCCTCCCTTCGTTCATGTTCCTGTTTTCCTCTCCTTTGTTCATTTCGACCAGTCTTCTGGATACAGCAGTTGGTTGGTACACTTGTTGTGTACCAATGGTTGCACTTTGCCGTGCAACTATGTAAGTGACAATTAAAGCAGGCATGACGTTTGTAAGGATTGTTCCTCGAACGTTTGTATCCGGCAGGAGAGAAATTTACGCCTTGCCATTCATGTCAGCAGCATCTACAAAGTGAACAAAGAATGCATCACCCTCTGCGCTTGTTTCCCGTTCTCGCTTCCCAAGACGTGCAGTTTGACTGAAAAAGGCACAGTTTCAGACACAGACACAGAAACAAATGTATCATCGTGATGTGTTGACCGGATTCTCAACGCGCGCTGATTTCTCAGTGTTCTCCTGGATGGACGGCAGAAGGAAGCACAGCAGCAAAGTAGATGGTCAAGGCATACTGTAACTTCCTAGAGCGGCTCCTCGCAGAGTCGTCGAGTCAAGCTATTCCGCTCCATCCCCGCGGAGCTGTACGCCGGGTTTCTGCTGCATTTGCCTGTTGTGGAATATAATATCTCGGAGCAGGGTGAGTTGTTCACGCTCGGATTGAGCCTCTGGCAGTCATGGAGTGTCTCGTCCGGACGAGCCTATCTATGATCCAATGTGCTACCAATCATGTCTGATTTGTTGCCCAAAACAGGAGGCAAAGTGCGCTTCCATACCAGCTCATGGTCTAACAAGTCAATAGATACCACCCTATATCTGCGACAACATCTTTTGCATTGGCTTAGTGTAACTCCGCCGCGGCAGGTATCCACGCATTCTCCAAGATTTTGCAGAGATTGTCCCTTGTGCTCCCGACGATAGGCGCTCATTCAGCAGGGCGGTTGCCGGATGAGGAAGACACTGAAACGTCTCCCGTGTCATTGGCCTTTACATGTGACGCTCCAAAGGGACCGTCGATATGCATCCTTCGGACCGTTAGTCTGGAGAGCTTGAGCTCATGTTCGATGCCATGGAGCATGACGTCCACCTATGACCGGTCTTGATCAATAAGCTATCTATAGTGACATCTTCATCATCCGTCATGCAGCCGTGACATACTTTGGGAGAAAACATGTAGCGTGTTTTCATTGTGTTGCACAATCTGGCTCTATGTGATACGAGCTTCACAGAGCGAAGTGGCATCCTGGGAAATGGCTGCATGTTTCTGTCCGATACGCTGCGGTGCTGTGCGAGCGCCTGAGGATTATCGAAATCGCAACGGATCATCCAATGTCGTCGACCCTCTCCCCCCTTATCCTGTCTCTCCACGACGAGGTCAAGTCAGTCATTAGCATTATGAACAACATCTGAGAACCTCATGTTGCCAATCTGATGTGATAAGCCGACAAAGCCTTGAGAGTGGTGCAGCACTGCCCGCAATGACCATAAGCGAAGTTAGCGAACCCTATGAACAGACATGGCTGTTCGGTCGCGATGGAGATTGACAATAACGAAAACGGAACCGTCTGGGAAATACCTGGAAGAAACATTTTAATTTGTCTTTGCCTTGTTCTTGACACATGTATGTTACTATAATACACACAAGCTTCGCCAGCTCTCCATCCAGCAGCCAATCCATGACGTCTACGTCTTTCGCAGCCAGCCCTTCTTGTTGGAAAGACCCCTGATGTTCTTGGTGTACTTCCAAACATGGCGCCACTTGGTACTCTGTCGCTTGGCTTCCCATCCACGAGGCTTGACAGGCGCCTTGAGGCTGCGCACGCGCGTGGGTCGCAGCTCCACATCAGCACCGGCCAGATTGTGTCGCTCCATGACGGCAGCCGTGTTCTCGTCCCAGACAGAGCGGAACATGTTGAAGCCAAAGGGTTTGAGGCCAAACTTGTCCCGCATGGATTTGAGCGAGAAGTTGTCGCGGCTAGAGTACAGCTCCTTCAGCTTGGACACGTCCAGTTCCTCGCCGGGTTTCTGCTCGAGCACGAAGATGCTCATGCGGTGGTAGGGCGATCCCTTTTGCGCAAATGCGGGCAGCCACGGCACAGCGAGCTGGTTGTCGGCGACGATATTCATCAACGCTAGAGCTGGATCCGTGGGGCTGAGGGGGATGTTGGCAGCTAGGTAGTGGCAGCGTTTCGTGAAAGTATTGGTCTCCGGCTGGGGCACATCTGGGTCCAGCACTACGACGGTGACAAGACGCTCGCCCTTGTCGAAAACCTGCACTCGGAGACGCGGGGCTTTCTCTGTAGTGAGACTGTCCAAGATGGCGCCAGGTTCGATTTTCGACCTGCGGAAAAATAGTTTGACGTCGGCGGTTGGCTCAAACTTGGGGAGGAGATCGGGAACGATGTTGAACTGCGTGATTCTCTGTGTGATAAGACGCTCGTCGTAGGACCGCCACTTCTTCTCGGCGAGAGCGCGGTAGATAGGCTTGCTCATGTCGCCTAGGCGTTGGAGTTGGCAAGGTGCCGAGAGTTAGCATGCGTACCGAATGATTGTGGTTCTTGAGATTTCTTGACAGAGCCCAAAGAGAGACAAATCAAAGGGCAAGTAAAGTAGGCTCGATTCGCTGAGCAGCAAAGAAATACCATCAACAAGAAAGGAGAAAAGCCTCACCCATTCCATCCTCAAATCTCTTCTTGATCACGGGATCATTCACATCCGCAAGAATCTTCAACCGATTCACCTCTTTCCTCAAGCCTGCCAATTTGGCATCTTTGGTTGCCTGTCCGCCCTTGATCTCATTGGCATCCGATTTCTCCAACCACGCAATCTTTTCTAGGCCGGCACGAATCTTGGCCAGCTTATCTTCTCGATCGGCCGCCAAGATCTTTCGGGCCTCCTGGAATGCCTGGTACGGCAGGTGCTCGAAGGGGATGTCCTGTGTGCTTCGTATCGCCAGTCGCCTTCTTCTTGATCCAATTGGCCATTTTCCCTCCTTCATTAGCTGCGCCTCGAATTTGGCTGACACTGTGTTGGGATCGAGGTCGAAAGGGCTGGGTTCTGGAGAGGGTTTGGCGGCGACACCCTGCTCCTTCACCTCAGCAGCTCGCGATGCGCCTGTGGTAAATGATCGAAGGGCGCATGACGGCTGCCGCAGGTGCCTGACGAGCGGGCGCGCAACGGCCGGACACCGTGACATAATTGTGCGTCTGTGTCTGGGGCAGTTCTGCCTTGGTCGAGAGGCGAAGTTGCGATGTTCGTTGTTTGCCGGATGAGAAAATGCATCCTAATGGTTCGTGGCTCAGGACGAAGAGCGTGGACCCACTTGAGTTTTTCTTTCGGGACTCGGCGCGGAGATTCCCCGTCCCGTCAACCATGGACGGACAGAAGTGCTGGAGCCTCCAGCACATTTGAATTTTGAGATCCCATCGCAAGCGCAACCCGTCATCAGGCACAGGCACCCGTCTTCAAGCCTGCGAACTCAAAAACGGACCAGCAGACTCCATCGACGCGAGTGCAATTGAAGATGGCTTCGAAATCAGGGCTGGCCTGCTTCACTGAGGCAATGGCTGCCTTGAGAGTTTCGCAGAAGGTGAGCGCATCTCCGCGCGGCAAATGTTTGGCACTGATGACAACCATCATAGCAGACAAGACTGTTGACTCTTTTTGCAGGCTTTGCCCATGAGACAAGCTTTCACTCGATCAATGGCCACTGAAGTGCCCGCGCGAGACATCCCCAAAGTCTCGCCCACACAAGCCATCCTCGCGTCGTGGATGCCGAGTACGATCTTCCTCCAAATAGGCAGACCCTCTTCTACAAACGAAAATCCGTCTAATGAATCAAATCAACAGCATCCACCGTACCCGTGACGATCCACAGCTTCCCTTCCCTCGAACCGACTTCGCTGGAGCAATTCTCCACCAAGCATCTCTATCTCCCCCTCCGCCGCGACCTCCTCCACCTCGCCGTTGTCTACGAAGGTGACAATACCCGCCAAGGCACAGCCTCGAGCAAGACCCGCTGGGAAGTTCACGGATCGCATCGCAAAATGCGGCCCCAAAAGGGCTCAGGCAAGGCTCGTCTCAGCTCCAGGCAGAGTCCCTCGATTCGCGGCGGAGGCAAAGTCTTCGGGCCCCACCCTCGCGACTTTAGCACCAAGCTCAACCGCAAGGTCTACGACAAGGCCTGGCGGACGGCTCTGAGCTACCGCTACAGAAAGGGCGAGCTGATCATCTGTGAAGATGGCATGGAGCTTCTCCTGCCGGAGGACTTTAAAATTCTGGCCGACAAGCATATGCCGGATGGGCTGCGAGAATCGTATCTGAAAAAGTACATGAAGGGCGTGCTGGATACTCTGGGTCTCGGTCGCGCCAACGGCCGAACGCTCTTTGTCACGCACAAGAAGCGGAAGCTTTTGCATGAGGCCATGCAGCTGAACTCGCTGGAAGGTCGAGCTCTGTCGATGGAGGAGGTGGATGTCAAGGACCTTTTGGAGACGCGCCATTTGGTCATGGAGAAAACAGTGCTGAAGAAGATTCTTTGGAGGCATCAGAGTGACTTGCTCAGTAAAATTAGAGTTCATGGCGTGAAAATGAGTGGCCCTCGGATTGGGGGGGCTGTTTTGTGAGACGCGGCACTATTGCCTAAGTGTCGAAGGTCTGTGTACGTATTTGTGTGTAATCTACTCAGTTGAACAAGCTGTGCTTTCGCAGGTGTATCTGCTCTGATGAGTGCAGTTTGCGGCGGTGAAATTCCTCTGTGCAGCTCCCGGTGCTCCAGGTCTGAGATGAACATTACAACATTCCAGGAACCTCGAAATCACCGTCAAAGACTCTATTGCAATACTAAGCCGGTGCTGAAAATCTACCTGGCGTCGCCGAGTGGCTGTGACGCTGCTGTTAATTCGGCTAATAATAAATAGTTTTCTTACGTCGACCACTGGTCTTATACCGTGCCAACACGCTTGACTTGTTAACCATCAAGTGTAATCAAGCACTCGAATAAACAAGTAGGACGGTCAGCCGCACAGTTCCCAGAAAAGAAAAGAGCGGTACGGATTAGCGACAAGTTGGCCAGCTGCTAGCTAGCATCATCTACTGATCAAACAGGGTATCTCGTAATACTACAGACACACAGATGCAACATTCTACACTGCTTTTACAGGGCACCTCCCACCAGGGACACAATCCACATGGCAATCCTAACCTGCAGCCCAACCCGCCTCTCATTCTTGGCGAAATCGTCTCTCGTCACCTTTTGCGCATGCTCCTGCAGCCAAGTCTGCTCGTCCCCGAGCTTCTTCATGAGCTTCTTATCCTTGGTCACGATCAACGCCCCAACCTCCAGATCATGCGAGTAGCTGCGCTTCGTGTAGTTTGAACTGCCAATGATACTGATCGACGGGTTCGCCTGTTCGGGCATCGTCACCCAGAGGCCCTTTGCGTGGTACGTCCAACCACCCGGCTGGCCCGTCGTGCCGAGCCGCCATTCCTTGAGGGTAACATCGCCCTCGCGACGGCTCCGAGTTACTGCGTCGAGGAAGCGTCGCGCGAGGAGCACGTATGCGTTGGGTAGGAGGCCAGACACGCCTCTTGAATTGTAGAAGCCGTTTGCTTCAGGAGCAGCGGTGATGACAGTGTTATTGGTGGATGCGGTCCCGATGAGCAGCTTGCTCAGCGACGGAGCTGGGTTGAAGTAGCCGGCCGTAAACGTCCATGAAGACCCCTTGTATTGAGGCAACGCCAGCTGCCCGAGTACATGCGTCAGCACCGGAAGCTCAGTAGAGTGATCCGGTTGCATTATCTGTGAGAATTGTCCGAGCATGTACACTCTCGTATTAGTCAGACTATTTTCTGATGGCGAATGCTGCGTACTCGGCGCCAAATGGCTCTTCAACGTCGAGCTTGCGCCCTTGATGAAAGCATGCGGTTCCTGGACCGGGTTCGGCGCCGAGTTGGATGCAGGCCACGATAAGTCGAACCCAGCAGGATCACCGGACGGCTCGACGAGGAAACTCAGCGATCCAACCGCCTCATGTATTCTGCAGAAGTGATCTGTAATCTCCTTTGACGAGAAGACGTGGTACCGATCCTGACGATTTGTAAAGTAATCCGTTGAGAGATTCGCCCTGGAAGTATAAGAGGTAAGTGTCAGTGCAAAAGAGATTCCGCTACTTGAGACCCAAAGCCAGGCCATTGGTATATCCCTCATACCCAGACATGATGATTTCGTCATCAACTCCATAGAGCTTCATATGCTGCAGGCCCCATCCCTCATTGATCCTCTTGGGAATGTATTTCTTCCGCAAGCCCGTCAGGTTCGACGTGTGATACATGCGGATTTCGACTCGATCGCTGCCAAATTCCGACACAAGAGGCACCAGCAGCGAGGCGCAAGACGGATTGGGAGCTTCTCGCGTTCCCCGCAGGCAATCCGTCAATATGCTCAACTTGAGCTGGGGATTGCGGCGCAGCGCATCTTGCAGCGTGGCGATCAAGTCCTGTTCCGACTTTCCAATGTACAGTGTCGAGAGGAATATTCGTGTCTTCGCCGCTCGGATTCGATTCTGTGGGAGCAGTTTAGATATGCGCTCACAGATGGACCGCCTCGTGGGAATGCCATGTTATGTGTCTGACCTTGAGAGTCTCGTAAAAGTCCACCGGCGACCGTATTATGCACACATCTTCGCCGCGAATGTCAAAACTCGGTGCCATACGGTCCAGCTCGCTGACCAGAGGCGCCAGGGAGCCCGCGCTCGATCCATTTGCCTGTGTCGTTGATGCTGTCGAACCGGGGGCGGTGCCATACGACCTGCGCTGGACTCGAGAAGAAACGGCATTGGTTCGCAGTGCTAAGCGCGGTCGGACTACGCATCTGGTACATGCGCGGGCAAACATATCTTTTGATGCAAGTAAGGAGAAAGCAGTGGGATGTTCAACTACATAATTTCTTTCCCCTGCGAATATTCAACTCATTAGCTCATATCGATAGGTGCTATCCCATTTGGGCCTTGAATCTGGCTCTCATGGTTGGCGAAGCGAAGCGGAGCCATTTCTGGAGTTCTCCAAACCAAGTCACTGCATCAGTCCTGTGGGGTGTTCTTGCAATCGGAAGCTCTCTGATTGGACAAGGCGACTACCCGACCATTCGCCGATTGAGTTGTCGGCCGAACTCCAATCCAGCGAGCGACCTTGATTGAAGTTGAACATCATCACCTTCTAGGCGTTGCCTCCTGATCGCATCGCATCATCAAGGGTACATCCCTCAAGTCGCCAAAATGTCGACTCCCAGCCGTACCATACGAAACTTCCGCAAGATCGGAGTCAAGGTTCGTCTCACACAAGTCTCTCCACGCCTCAATCCCGGAAAGTCATTTCACTAACCCTTCCAACAGGAATTCTTCCATCAAATGCAGGTACGTCGCAACCTGGTCAACTCTCGCGAGCTCAATTCTTTTAGGCCCACCGCTCACCTCCGTTCTCTTCGTCTTCCGCGACAACAAAATTCAGTATATCGGTATGCCCTCGCCCGCCCACGATAGATCCCGTCAACGATTCCTCATACCACGGCCTCCCATCGCAGGACGAATCGCAACTGACAAAGCTCGCACTCAGGTGATACCAAATACGGCCGCCTCGTAGGCACTGACCGCAACGGCAACAAGTATTATGAGAACCCGGAGGAACTGCCCCTTCGAACCCGCTGGGTTGATTACGCCAAGCACGACTTTGACGCCTCGCACATCGAGCCCGGCTGGCACGCGTGGATGTCGTACTCGCTGGATAAGCCGCCAACCGAAGACCCCCTCATTGCCGTTGGAATGAGAAAGTTTGAGAAGCCAGGTCCTGTTGGACATTATACGCAGACTCGTGGTGCTTTCAGGCCATATAACACGTGAGTTGACTTTTCTGCGCACACGCACACTTAAACATGTGTGCATATATACATTGTATCCATGTGTATTGTTTACGTTGAAAAGTTCCGTTTGCCGCGATTAGCACTGACAGATTTACACTTCTAGAACCAAGCCCAAGATCGCAGCATGGGCGCCAGTCGCTGCGCCGAGGAGGTGAAGTTTTTAAAGGGAGACTTTGTACATAACATACGAGTTTAGGAACTACATGAATGAGATCCATAAGCCGATTTCTTTTGTGCTATGCGGGCGTAGCCTTTGACGAGCAGCACAATGGTGGTTTCCTCTGGCTACTGATTACCGAAACTAACGTCAGGTCTCTACGTATGGAAGATGAAGGATATACCAAGCGAGCGGCTACATTTCGTGGATTCTTAGGAATTATTCTTTAGTAGCGCATTTGAGTTTGAGAAAGCATTCCATCTCAGAAGCTGAAGAATGGCATTATTGTGGGTAGAACAGACACGTTGTTTACGTCTGTTGCAAGAGAAACAACTCTCGCGCTGCTAGCAGCAGCAGTTCTACGTGTACCTCTTCCAACGGACTGCTTTCAAGGGCCGCATCATATCCAATGTTATCGACGGGTCGACATATGTATCCATGTGAGAAGCGGAAGACCAAAAGATTTTGTTTCCCAGCGGGCATTATCACATCAACAAACTCTCATGTCTTCGACTTTCCATATTCAGTTGGCCTTCCTACTTGACCTCAATAGCCATCTTCAGGGCTAGAAGACTGTTAGAAATATCGTTCAAAGCGCTGGATCATTTCCGCAATGGTGCATGCTTACCTTCGCAAGAGGTCTTGGCGTCACCGAACAGCATCTTCGTGTTGGACATATAGAACATCGGGTTCGGCACATCGGCTTCACAATGGTCCAATCAGTACGAAAAGCCAACAATCTACCGCAGGGGGCCGTCGCGCAACGTACCATATCCGCTTGCCATGCCTCGCTTCATAACCACAACTTGCTTGCTCTTCCACGCATGGAGAACGGGCATACCCTCAATGGGACTACCTTTCTCTATGGCAATCGGATTGACCGTGTCATTGGCCCCAATGACAACCGTCAAGTCCGTATCGGGAAAATCGCCATTGATCTCGTCCATCTCCAGAACAATGTCGTACGGAACGCTCGCTTCAGCAAGTAGCACATTACACTGGCCAGGCATGCGCCCGGCCACGGGGTGAATGGCAAAGCGCACAGTAATCCCTTTGGCGCGCAATTGCGACACAATGGACGAGATAGCATATTGGGCCTTGGCGACTGCCATGCCGTATCCCACGACGAGGATGACTGACTCCGCGTTGAGCATTGCGTCGGCTACATCGTCCACGCTTGTCTGCGTGACTTCGCCTTCGGGGTTGTACTCCTGTGCTTGGTTGGGAGTAGACAAGCCACCAAAGAGGACATTCGTGAGCGATCGATTCATGGCTACGCACATTATGTACGAAAGGATGGAACCAGATACCCCAATAAGGGCTCCAACGCTGGTGAGGAGCGGATTACCCAGCATGAAGCCCTCCGCCACGAGCGCGAATCCACTGTACGCATTCAACACGGTGATGACGACAGCTGGGATCAGGGAAGTGTTAGCATCTCCAATTTTTACATGGATTTGTTTGCTTGAATGCTGAATCGAGGCCCTTCTTCTTACGCATATCGGCACCACCAATTGCAGCTGTGGTTGTGTATCCTTTCACGAAACTAAGCATCGTGTTTGCGGCCAGCGCACCGGCAGCAATCATGGGGCTACCAGGGGCCATGGTGATGAAGGCCGCCATTGTTGCCATGTTTGTTGCAAGAAGTCCTCCGTTCATCGCATGTCGACCCGGCAAGATGGCAGGGCGAGACGAGATTCTTCCCGCGAGTTTCAGGAATGCCACGAGAGATCCGGTAAATGTGATGCCACCTGCAAGGAAGACGTCAGAGCTATGGTCACCATCCACATGAGTTGATGCAACACGATGTTACCTATGAGGACGCCAAGATACGCGGTGACCATGTGCAAAGTCGAAAGGTCGGTGACGTCTGTCATGACACTGCCAATGCTGGTCAACACGGCCGCTAAACCGACAATAGAATGCAGTGCCGCAACCGTTTGGGGAAGATCAGTCGGTGTGATCCGTTTGCCAATCAACATGCCTGGTCATCACACGGTGTCAAAAAATAGAGGGCTTCAACAATGACCCAGGCGTTGATGAGACTGACCTGCCAATGCACCAATAGTGGCAAGCCCGGCGAATTGGATGAGGACTTCGGAGGGGAATCCAACAGCTAACAAGCTTGCAAGGACACCTGATCCCACACCAAGGATCCCAAGCATATTCCCCATGCGGGCAGTAGCTTGAGACGCAAGACCGGATATGGAGCCAATGCAGAGGACGGAGCTGACCAGATAGCCAGCCTGGACGAGACCTGCAGTTCCTGTGGACGCCGCAGCGATGAATCCGCCGCCAAAGACAGCTGCTGGAACAGCATAGAGCCATGGATAGTCAGGAGGATCGGTCGGGCCTGATAAGCAGTTCAGTCTTTTCGGTTCAAACGAGCAGTCATGAGAGGGAGGGACGGACGACTTACGTTTGAACATGTCCAGCATTCGCTTCGTGATGATGAAGCCGCCTCCGACGTTAATGAATGCCAGCAACACACTCAATGCGCCAAACAATTGGGGAACAGTGCCGGGGAGATAACCACCTCCCAGAACAAACAAACCACCAACGCCGACCATACCAGAAATGGCGTTCGTGACGCTCATGAGAGGAGAGTGCAGTGCAGGCGCAACGCCCCAGACCACACGATAGCCAATCAAACCTGCCAGCCCAAATGTGAAGGCATTGGACATGAACAGCGGACTGGTGAATTTACCCAATGCGAGGACACTGCTCATTCCGGCAGTAATGGTGGCTACTTGACGCGATTGCTGTTGCCACGGGGTAAGTTCGACGGTGGCCGCAACATATTCAGTAGCCGGCCTTGCTGGCGCGGGGGTTGGTGCAGGTCGAGGCGCAGGAGGGATGATCTGTCCAGAATGCGTCACGATGGAGCCACGAACAACTTCATCTGAAAGATCGATGCCGAATTGTCCGTCTTTGGGTGCCATTGATAGCAGGAACTTGGTGATGTTGTTGGAATACAGCGTGGAAGACTGGGTCGGCAGGCGAGAGGGCAGATCGGTGTATCCTTTGTAAGAGCAGCGCAGGTCAGTTTGGCGGGTTCGAGTATCCAGTCATGCGGGCGGAAGAGAGAGACGAGCGCAAGAAGAAGCCTGGCTGTGAGGCGAACTTACCAATGATCTTGACGTCCTTGTACATGGCTAGCTTGCCTGGTTGCGTGGCTTCGCAATTACCACCAGCCTCGGCAGCGAGGTCGACAACAACGCTGCCAGGTTGCATGACATCCAAGGCTTCCGTTTTGATGAGCTTGGGAGCTGGCTGTCCAGGTATCAAAGCCGTAGTAATGATGATGTCGACTTCCTTTGCTTGCTCCTTGAAGAGCTTTATTTCCGCTTCGATGAACTCCTTGCTCATTTCTTTGGCATATCCTCCCGCTCCAGAACCGTCTTCTTGGATGCCCACCTCGATGAACTCGGCTCCAAGAGACTGCACCTGTTCCCGAGCAGCAGATCGGGTGTCAAACCCACGCACGATGGCACCCATTCGGCGAGCAGTCACAATCGCACTGAGACCCGCGACCCCGGCCCCAATGACCAAGACTTTGCATGGGGGGATCTTGCCGGCTGCGGTGACTTGGCCGGTCAAGAATCTGCCGAATACGTTGGAAGCTTCCAGCACAGCTTTGTATCCCGAGATATTTGCCATGCTGCTCAGGGCATCGAAGACTTGCGCTCGGGAAATCCGGGGTATCATGTCCATGGCAAAGCAGGTTGCCTTCTTGGAGGCTAACTTCTTGACCATGTCCTCGTTCTGTGCGGGATGCAGGAGTGATATGATAGTATGTCCCTCTTGGACGAATTCAATCTCATCCTCTGAAGGGGCCCGTACTTTGAGAAGAACATCCGAGTCTGACCATACCGCCGGTCCGTGAACCAAGGTCGCCCCGGCTTTCTTAAAAGCTTCATCAGGAAACGCGGCCTGTATGCCGGCACCGCTCTCTACAAGCACCTTTCCAAAGCCTTTCTTAAGCAAGAGGGCTACATTCTGTGGGGTCAAGGCCACACGGCGCTCACCAGCAAAAACCTCTTTCGGCACACCGACTGCCAGCTGGTGATACGGAATTAGATGCGCGTCGTCGGGGGTGAAGTGATTCTGCGTGCCGGTCGCTGGAAAAGCTGTTGTCGCAACAGAGGAATGTCGAATCAGGGCCACATTTTTACAGACTGCAGATGGAATCAGGCTTCGCGTCCCGGCGGTTATCAGAGTGTTGTGCCACTGGCGGCGTGGACATGTTTCTGCAGTTGGGTTATGTCAACAAGGGGTACTGTATCTACTTCGCAGCCGCGCAGTTGACAGCTATCAAGGCCTCTGAGAGATTAGACGCCAGGAATTCCAACCTTGAATGGCTAGCCGGCATCGTGACAACCGAGCCACAGTTGAACAAGAACAGCAAAGTTCAGAGGAGAGAGGGCGGAAAACAATGGACATCATTTGGTGGAAGATGTCTTAAAAAAACTACGCGTCGTAAAGCCTATGCCATGCATGGGGAGAAAAGGGGGCACTGGCAAAGACGTGGTAGATTGGGAGGCAGAAAGTGGCAGTCATGTCGTCAAACGCGAAACAATGCCGACTTCGGAACACCATATTCGGACATCGACAGATCAGATGTCATGACGGACCAAGCCAGGTACAAGCGCCCTGTCGAGTGCAGCGGCTGAATGAAACGACGACTCGACGGAGGTTTGAGGACGTGACACGAGGGCTTATTTGTCACTGGTCAGAGATTTCCAAGCACAAGGTGCATGAGGTACGATGGACAACCAGCCAGTCACCACGAGTAGCTAGCTGGTCTATCAGATCGTCATGCTCAATGCCTGTGCTGCAAAGCAAAGCCAGTTTGCGGTCCAGCCATGGTCACTGCATTACATTATTAGAGCGCGCCACATACAGGCGCCCGTATCCAAGTCAAGCATTACACCACCGTACACGTCTGGAAGTTCTTCAAGCGTCTTAGGGTGGTGGCGGTGTCATTATTTAGTCAAGTTGAGGTCACGAGAGAGTTGCGCCAGGGAGTCGGGACGGGACTCGGGCGGGAGTATGGAATCTGGGGAAGCGAACTAGATCCACCATGACGTCAGTCTACTTCGTCGCCTGTAGATACCTTAAGTATGTACCTTGTATGATGGCTACAGGCACCTACCCTGGGCCTTTGGCAGTTTTTAAGTCGAATGTGCAATGCTTACATCTATGATCTGTCGGTTTTCAGGACTGAAACTAAGCGCTTGTGAGGTAACAGATTAGATTACACGCGCGATTTTGTATATAATATGGAGCCATGTTCGAGGCCAGTTAAAAAGAACTTGGACAAGACAAGATAAGATCCCCTACACCGGCAATTTCATCAACATTCACTCAAATAACCATCCTCCCTCAAATTACATTTAAATTCACAACATTGAACGTGAATGCTCAGACGAATCCTTTCGCCAGTGCCCAGGAGATGCTGGAACAGTTTGGAAGTCGTTTTCGGTGACTTCCACTCCGCCACGCGCCATGGCCGCTAGTCGCACCCTCTCCCAATCGACGTTTGATATTAGAAGGCACTACATCAATGAGTCCATTGCGAAGGTCAACGGTCTAGCCGACCAAACAAAGGATAGAACCACGGAACACAAAGTGGCCCTTTCCAACTGCCTTCCGCCTGGCTTTGACAACATGGAGGGTCAGCTACGCCTCGCCGCTGAAAACAATGGAGAAGATTCTATCCCTGCTCCAGTGTCCCCACAAGCCTTAGGTTTCAGACCGATTTCCGTTAATTTTTACTTTACTGCAGGTGCAGGTGCAAGACGGTTTGGCTTAGTTAGGTAATCGATGCTAGATATTTGTGGTACACAAGTCACGACTCACAACAGACCTCGGCCCTCCACGCATTCTTTCAGTGGTGGGCTGGCCTCCAAAAGGCCCTCAGAGTCGTCGTATTTATCAGCTTGGTCCTCCGCTTGAACCGGGCGGAGAAGGCTCGGGTGTGTCGGAGGCCCAGTCTGGAGAAGCACGGGGAAACGACTTCGATCACCGAAAGAATCCAGTGGTCTGTTGTGTAACACACATAGCTCAGATCGATCAAGCCAAATCGATTGTTCCCATTGAGGAAATATTGACGCAATCGGTCTAAAAGCCAAGGCTTTCACACTGGAGCAGGGATTCATCCCTCCCTGACATCCGAATCAACCCAGCGGGTGTCAAAACACTGATGGGCAAGATCATGAAGTTCTCAAAGTCTCTCCAGCTAGCAAACTTCAGCAACACTTCCAGAGGCTTCGCCACCTAATACATACAAACGTCACTGACTGCTGCATCATCGAGTGACTAGGTAGGCACTGGTAACTTACTATATACGTGTAACGTAGAATCATTCTTGAGTGCCAAAAGCCCTCTTCACTGTCCATTTCATAAACCCTCATCATCATCAGTCTGACCAAAGTACCCCCGCATCAGCTGTTGGCTTAGTGGCACACTGTCCAACTGAGCTCAACCAGAACCCGTCACAAAACGGGGGCCGTAAAACAACCAATACCTCATCGTAAATTGAAAGATGAACGAACTAGCCCGAAGCCCCAATCGAATTCGCGCACTGTCCCGAATGGCATGGCGTCTCACACCTGCCCCTGAAATCCGGCGCCACAACCAGACACTTGTCACAAGCACACAGCAGGTCCAAATTGCTGCCATATTTCTGGTCAGCATCGTTGCACAGGCATATAAACAAGGCCGTGTTTATGCCCGTGCTGGGCTTCCCGCTACTGCACGCGGCGTGGGATGTAGTGCAGTACGCATCGGCGAGCTGCTTCGTGGTCCAGGGTGTTTCTGATTCGCGCATCGTCAGTCCAACTCCCATGGAGCGTCCAAATTTCCCCAAAGTATCCGTTGGAAGGAAGAGGGGGAAGCAGAGCAGAACGTACTCATTGCCATGAGGACAGATGCGCAGTACGTGTAGCCGCACTCGCAATAGGCTCCAGATGGGGTGCCTGGGGCCGGCGAGGACGAGTTGGGCGCGGCGACGGAGCGTTCGGCCAGAGATATGTGTGACGCCAAGGCTGAGGCGAGCATGGTCAAGAAGGCGGCGAGTGCTTTCATTGTCAGAGGTTGGATAGGGCGCAATGAGTGGGATCTGGGTTGGCGTTTCCAAAGAGTCGCGATGATATCTGGCGAGATGATGGAACCGTTTGATGATGGCCGCCTCGATATCACTGTAGGGACTCGAGAGTCTATTCATATATTTCTACAGAGCTCATCTTCAGTCTGAGAAACAATGACTGTGCACGTGTGCAGTGTGCGCGCTGTTTGCTATGGTACTACCGACTGGGGACGACAAACTAGACTTGCTACACAAATGCCTACGTATGTAGATGTCCTCGACGACGGATTGCTGAGAAGAATAGCAGCCACCGCAGGACAGCAAATTTTCGTCCCCGAGTCTGTGAGTTCAAAGATGCATCAAATCAATGATAGCGTGGGACATGTTCTACGGAGTAGAGGCATGACTCGATCTCTCACGAACCAAGTGCGAGGTTGTGCAACAAAAGGCAGCAAAGGACGAGGTGCCAGCTCGAGGCGTTGAGTCTTGTTACTCCGTTACTCGTAGAGGACTCAGGAGATCCATCTGCCCCGCCAAACCAGGAACTGCAGTGAACCCCTCCATGGAATCACCCAATCGACCACAAACCATAAACCACAAACAATAAACATCTGCACTCCCAACTCCCACACTCCGCATCGGCCGGCCACAACCTCCTCCACCATACCATGTCCACAAACACCCTCTCCGTCGGGACACGGAAATCCCCGCTGGCCATGGCCCAGGCCGAACTCGTCGTCGCCTCCCTCCAAGCCCTCTTCCCCTCCGACAGCTTCCCCATCCACGGCACCACCACGACCGGCGACCGCGACCAAAACACAGCTCTCTACAACTTTGGCGGCAAGGGCCTCTGGACCACGCAGCTCGAGGAGAAGCTAACCTCAGGCGAAGTCGACATTGTGGTCCACTCCCTCAAGGACATGCCCACCACCCTGCCCTCCGACTGCGCCCTGGGCGCGATTACCAAACGCGAAGACCCGCGCGACGTGCTCTGCATAAAGAAGCAGCTCCTCGAGACACACCACTGGGAGAATTTGGCGGATTTACCTCCCGGGAGCGTCATTGGCACGAGTAGTATCCGGCGAATCGCACAGCTGGCGCGTCGATATCCGCATCTGAAATTCAAGGATGTGCGGGGGAATATCCAGACGCGGTTGCGGAAGTTGGATGAGGATGCGGAGTTGAGTGCGATTGTGCTTGCTGCCGCGGGGCTGCTGCGTATGGGATTGGCTGGGCATATCACGCAGTATCTGGATGTGGATAATGGGGGTATCTTGTATGCCGTGGGACAGGGGGCCTTGGGGGTGGAATGCCGAGCAGGTGACGAGAGGGTGTTGGGGGCGCTGCAACGCATTGAGGATAAAGATACGACGTTGGCGTGTTTGGCGGAGAGGAGTCTTATGAGAGAGCTGGAGGGCGGGTGTAGTGTGCCGATTGGGGTTGAGACGAAGTGGGTGGACGGGAAGCTGAGATTGCGGGCTACGGTGGTGTCGGTGGATGGGAAGGACGGTGTTGATGTTGAGTTCTGGGAGGAGATAGCTTCTAGAGAGGAGGCGGATGAGTTGGGAAAGAGGGCGGCGGGAAAGCTGGTGAGCGAGGGTGCCGATAAGATTCTCGAGGCTATTAACAGGACTCGTCCAGAGGTCAAGTAGGACGCTCGCTGGAAGGAGAGGTAGCGAGGGGCATTCTCTGTTTTGAAACAGGACGCAATGTGCGCTCCATGATATATATGTACCACGTTCTGCCAAGGAGAGAAGAGAAAGAAGCGGTCTGCGGCCGACAAATGTCATGCGGTCGTACACACATACGCACTTGGCATACACATGACCGGCTGCACTGCGTATGAAATGATGAAGAGATGCTGGATCTTGGTCCTGAGATGCGTTTTATTTATGTACTACAGAATCTGTAGTAGACCTGATGTTTGATCGCACAAAGCACAAAATCTCAACCAACATGTGCTTACAAGGCGTCTTCTGACCCCCTTTCCATCTTGTGTTCCAAGCACCGACACCATGTTCCACCCACAATCTCCCATGGCCACCGGGTGTACAGCTGTCGATGTCATAAGTTCGGACGTTCCGCAAGTTGAGGGCAGGAAAAGGGTCACTATACTGTGCACGAACGGCATTGTTCCTCTCATGTGTAGACTACGCCTTTTGCACCTACACATTTATGTATGTATATCTATGTTTAACTAGATTTTTTTAAGTTTTTCCATCAATCCCATGCCAGGTTGAACTGCCGCGCCCAAGTATTTGCAATACGTTAAAAGAATTCGAAAACAAAAATCCCCCCAAAACCTTACCCCGCCGCACACGTCACATCGAAAAACACAACATGAGCCGTTTGTCTATCCATGAAAACACCAGTACTTGGATCTGCATGTCCACCGCCGCGCCGCTCTGTATTCAAAATCCTCGAGTTCACTCCCCTCGAATTCACTCAGCGATAAAGGCCTTGTACGCCTCCGCATCCATCAGCTCATCAAACTGCTTAGCCCCCGCCTCATCAACCTCAACCTTGGCGATCCAGCCACCACCATTGCTGTCATCCTCAGGAACATCGTTGATGGTAGAGGGCTTCGCTTCAAGGACAGAATTGCCATCTGTGATCTTGCACCGAATAGGAGCATTGATGTCACTCGCCGACTTGACGGACTCGACCGCGCCCATCGCATCGCCCTGCTCGATTTCCTCACCCACGACGGGAAGTTCCACGTAGACTACATCGCCGAGCTCCTTGGCTGCGTACTCGGAAACACCAATCGTGGCGCGTTTGCGGTCGGCCGATAGATCGATCCATTCGTGATCTCGGGTGTACCGTTTGATCATGGCTGCGCGTTTACCCCCACCCCAAGGATGGAAGCATTTGCGTTAGTGAGATTCAAGTGAGGCACACTGTACTATACTGTGCCAATCCGTCTCCGTCATGTGAGAAATCGCAACGATGTGTTTCTGGCAAAAGAACGGGGAAATGTGAGGAGGGTGACATTTCGGCGGCCTACGTACCCAGGCGGGTGGTTGAAAAGGTGCGAGATACGGCCCGGGGAGCTGCCATTCGCAGCATCGCGGGTCGTGCGACGGCGCGCATTGAGGAGAGGGTGACTGACGCCATTGAATGGGATTGCCCGAGTGGAAGGATGGTGGTTTCTGACGGGTGGGACGGGCGAGTGAGGTGTTGGCGATGTTGCTGGGATGAACCTAGGTCGTGAATGCTTTTTTTGCCGGTTCGCCCGCTTGCGGGAAGTTGTAAGCTGTGAGGGAGCTTGTCCTTAGTCATCCAGTGAATCGCGGGAAACACGGAAACATGCAGATGTGTGGGGGTTGATTGATTTAGGCTTTGAGTCTTGACTCTTGAGTCCTTGACAGGTACCTATGTCCATCTGTGGGTACCTAGTATGGCCAATGAGAATGAATGTTTAAGAGCAGCAAGTTCAGTCTCGAGGAGGGGTAGGATTGGTTGCTTAATGACGACTTTCGTTGATGGAATAATTGGTCAAAACGCATGAGAATCGTTGTCATGGGAGATGGTCTGAAAAGTTTCTATATTTCCATGACAGAAATGGTTGTTTTGGATCTCGAGTCTTGAGTCTTGAGTCTTGACTCTTGACACAGAGTTGTCTTTGATCCTTGCATGCAAAGGCGGGGTTGTACGTTGTGGCATGGGATGGTTCGTTGACGTACTGTCGTATTGAAGAGGAGCGCAAAAGACTCGCTCATGCAGGGCAGTTGCTAGGTAGTTCGGCATCCAACAAGCGTTGAACTTGGGGATGGCAAAGGCCCAAGATTGGAGAAACAAAGATCCAGCACGATCCATTGACCATCCATCGACGCTCGTTACCTCAATTCCATTTGTTGCGTTTCCGAGGCCTGTCCAGTGTCGAGTATGACTCAACGAAGCATCCGGTCGGAGTCCTGGCAACGACAACAAAAATTGGATGAAGGCGGGAAGTGATATGTTCACAAACAGAAACCAAGCAAGACATAAAAGATGGGCTTGGAGAAGAACGTTTGGAAAGACCTGGGCGCGGTAACTTGTCGTTCATTTGCTGAAAGGATTCAGTCAACGGGGTTCTGCCTGACGGTGACTCCCACAATTACGCGAATGCCGATGCCCAATCGACGACAATCTGATACCGAAAACTCATCTCGTGCGACTCATGGGATGACAAGTTCTAATACATGTTTTAAACTTGCCGCATCACATCCCTTTTTTCGCACAAACGGCACAACGGTGGCTGCGTTGTCGTGATGCACAACGGCTTGGATCGCTCCCCATGGCAGGAAGTGGCAGTTGGGAACTCGAGCATCGAGAGGCTTGGAGCCTGGACTGCATCTTTGCCAAGAGTCTGAGAGTTCTCGATAGGCTCTGAATAGCGTCGACACACCAACTGCCGCCATTCGGTCGAGACAATTAAAAAAGACATGGCTGCCGAGATGTCGAACCGTACGGAGCATGTCGAATTGGGCTCCATATCTCGCAAGGGTCGAGGTAATCCTGACGTTCCGCCCCCCCTGGGCCGCCACCCTTGGAATGAATACATTTCCGGCTCCCAACCCACAAACGCCTGCCCGACCAGACTCATTCTTGTGCATCCAACATTCGCTGTCTGTTCAAGATCCCAGCAGGTCGAACATTCCCTGTCTGCCTATAACGGTTTGTGCTAGTGTCCTGGCGCTGTCTGGTTGGTGACCTGGGTGTGCAAAACCAGTGCAGGTGCAGTCTGCTTGCCATTTTCATCGTTCCCGTCTGCAACGCTCCGAGCCCCTCCTCATCTTCGTCGCCAAAGTCTCTCGCCGCCCGATCACCACCCACCATCCGACTCGCCACGCGATCCTCCGTTCGCTCTTCGCCCGGCCTCTGTCCATCTAATTCTAGTCGGCCTTGCTTTTGCTTCGTGCCGTCTCTCAGCCGTCGAGCGAAGCGACCTCCTGTCTTCATCGCAAGGTGGGCTGCCTGAGTGTGGGCTTCTCCGCACCGCAGAGCGACCAGCCTGAGGGCATATCTTGAACTAGACTTTCACGACAGTATTTCCTCGCATCCGACCATCTATTCCGTCTACATTGCAGCTCAGCAGACATTTTCCTCTGGCCGCGCGGCCTTGACCCATTGGCTTCCCTCGACCGCCAATCGAATCCTGTTTGTCAAACTGGATCCTCCTCGGGAGCCCCCAGCGGGCGACGCTGCCCCCGATCACGCACCCGATCACGCTCCCGTTCACGCTCCCGTTCACATCCACAGCAGCAGCAGCAGCAGCAGCACCGCGATTATGATGGACGGCATGGACGCCGCTTATCAAGCTCCAGTGACGCCTCTGGAAGCTCATGACGGCGGCCTCGCCTCCGTAACACCTCTCGAGGCCCATGACGGCAAAGCCCCTGTTCAATCCCTCGAAGCCCTTGATCTTCACGACAGCCAGATGCCCGTGACGCCTCTCGAAGGCAGCAACGATCGTCACAACACTTTTGGCAGCGTCGAAAATTCACCACATGCCACTGCCAACAATGGCTATATCCACCAGCAAAGCCGCTTAATAGATTTAGCACTCCCCTCTAGCTCTCGACAAGATGACGACTCCGCCCCGCGAAGCACCCCTCCCGTATCCGGACCTTCATTATCTCGACCGGCTAGCGGCCTATCGAATCCGGTACACCAGGCTCACAACGACCCTAGATCGGCCTCAAGCGAACCTCCAAACGGCCGTAACCACGTGGTGATCAAGGTGGGCATGGTGGGGGACGCGCAGATTGGCAAAACGTCTCTCATGGTCAAATACGTCGAGGGCAGCTGGGACGAAGATTATATTCAGACCCTTGGCGTCAACTTCATGGAGAAGACCATCTCGATCCGAAACACGGAAATCACTTTCTCCATCTGGGATCTGGGTGGTCAGCGCGAGTTTGTCAATATGCTGCCATTGGTTTGCAACGATGCAGTGGCTATTCTGTTCATGTTCGACCTGACGCGGAAGAGCACCCTGAACAGCATCAAGGAGTGGTATAGGCAAGGACGGGGCTTTAATAAGACGGCGATTCCCATCCTGGTGGGCACAAAGTATGACCACTTTGTGAATTTTCCGGCACAGGACCAGGAGGAAATTTCGAATCAGGTACGCTGTACTGTTTGGTCCCGACATGCCTGCCTTTTTTCTTCTCTTTTTTTTTGCCGTTGCTCTTCCCCTTATTGCCTTCTCTTCTTCTTATCTTCCCACAGTCTCCCTTTTCTCTACCTCCATTCACACGATCCGGGTTTTTGGGTTTCCTTTATATGTCTTCTTCATAATGCTAACCCGCTCTAGGCGAGGCGATTTGCCAAGGCTATGCGTGCCTCATTGATATTCTCAAGTACAAGTCATAGCATTAATGTTCAAAAGGTAAAGCGTCCTGTTCTCTGTCAACCCAAAGACGCCAAACTAACGCCTGCAAGATTTTCAAAATTGTTCTTTCGAAAGCCTTCGATCTTAAATGCACGATTCCCGAAATCGAAAACGTCGGCGAGCCGCTGCTTCTGTACCAGTCGGTCTGATCTAGTGACGGCAATGACCAAAAGCCGGTCCCATGGAGTTTAATACACCCATACATTTGAGCAACCGACCCTCTGTGGCGGCACGTACCCGCGCCGTGAAGAGGATACAAGGAGGCTCTATCGAAGCTCAAGGATGGGATTCGAATCATCATGAATGTTCGGGGACGACACGAACGGAGATGCCTTGCTGGCTCACCCGTCCAGCAATAGAAAGGTTATCAATGCACTGTAATCATACTAACCTAACCGATGTTATATATTTCTTTTGTTCAATCAGCTGTACTCCTTGTCGACGACACTGGCTGGGTTCGCGGCATGGTTCGGGACCTTAGCCGGTGGAATACAATTCGGCGCACACATAAAACAATCAAACCGAACAAACCAACACTGTTCACGTTCTCTCTTTCAAAGAAAACAAGCTGGTGGATTGATAGCCAAAGCCATGGCAACTGATGATGCACAAGACGCGAATGGGATAAAATACATGGTGGCCGCGCCGGGCACTTTTCTCTGTATGGTATATCTGAATTGGATTACGGGCTGGCCCAGCATGGCCAATTTTGCACACTGACCCCATGAGAATGGACTGCTTGAGTTTGTTGCATGTACAAAGGACGAGGATAGAAAGGGGGGGAAATGTCAAGAAGTATGGTGTAGAAGAAGATGGAATAGGAGGATACGCGGAGGTAAAGCTGCATGAGGATGACCAGTAGGCGAGAATCGATTACTAGGCATACATTACATTGACACTACATTGATGATTGGACTCCAGGGATGTCATGTTATTTGCTGCTCCAGAACCCGCTTGGGTAATTTGCGGGGAGATACTTGGATGGGTGATCGTAGGTAGTCACGTCGGATCTGTACCTTTGACAAGTACGACCATTAATGCAATAGTTTCAGGTTCTTTCGGTAAAAAATAAGGGTTGGCTTTTTGATGTCTGTGACGACCAGGGTTGTTGCACTGCACTATATATCCCGCACTAAGCCGATTTTCTGCCAGCTAAGTATTCTGGCTTTTTGGTCGAGTTCGGTAGGTAGAGGTATCCGATTCTCACGAGTCACAACGCTCAGGTTACGAAAGCGAATAGTTTGATCGCGGTACATTTCAAACCATATTTCAAACCGTTCGCTTTCGAACCTGGGCGTCAAAAAGCCGACCCTTGGTGATGCCGAAAGGACCTGAAACGATTGATGCAGCGGTCGTACCGTTCAAGGTAGAACGATAGAACGGAAAAAAATGATGCCAAAACGTGACGCATTCTATCGTTAGAGGCGACTGCGAGACATTGTTCCCTCTGCCAACCTGTAAGCCAATCAGGAATGCATCCTGACGAAGGCGCTGTCACTGGTGGCAAACTCGTAGAGATATTTGAACTTAACTTTTGCATCCTTGTTACTTGTAACAGCATTTGATTCACGTTTTTCTTGCATTTCAAGGACGGAATCGGCCGTGACACCTCACCAGTTGTCTGGGAGACATCTCTTGTGAAGGCTCCGGGATCCGGCGCAGACTGTAAAATGGTAGTTTCTTAGATAATAAATCCCGAAGGCTGAAGCCTGGGAGCAATATGACGGTGGAAAAGACAAGGATAAGACTTACAATGCGTTCTGGGGAATGAGACGTGCCCAATACCATAGTCTTGTCCGTCGGAACAGTCGGACGAGAGTCCACGAGACTATGATATTAGGCACGTCTCGTTAAGCTTGGGTCTAGCAAAACCCGACCGACTTTGCGGCGACGATCTCGAGACAATTGTCCACCCGCAACCGCCTCCATCAGTCACGGGCGCAATCTAACGATGCCTCCAACGAGACGGAACCCATCTCCAGGCGGTGCTCAGAGTCACAGAGGTACCAGATCGAACATCAAGGGAGGTAGTGAGCACTGAGAAACGGGTCACAACTGATTTCTGGAGCTTTTTTTTTCTGGTAGTTTCAACTGAGTCAGTATTTACATTGAGAAACTTGAAAGCCCAGGCATGTTTGCTCACCAACCCCCCTGTTTTTCGATCTGGTACCTCTGTGGGCACCGCCTGAAGATGGGTACTGTCTCGTTGAATGAGGTTGGGGAAGCTTTTGGGGCAGTGGGATTTGGAGGAGGGATCGCTGGATGAGCTCTGACGGTGATGGAAAGATGATGCGAGAGAGAAGGTTGTGAACTTGTGTGACACGGACAAGAAGTTTCGAGAGTCGAGACATTATATATAGAGACGAACTGCGCGCCAAGGATGAACGATAATCCTCATCGAGAGAAAAAAAAACAAAAACTCATCGCCCGCGCCGCGACGCGGCACCGACCCAAAAATCGAAATAAGACCAAGAAACAGAACCGCAGCACCCGGAAACCTCCTTCCGCAATGGCGCACGATGCCCAGAGCGCTGGGGCGGCGATCGGCGCCGTCCCAGTGGACATCGACTCCGGGACGCGTGGCCTCGACCAGAGCTGCCACCACCTCTCGGGGCTAGGCGGCACCAACGTTGAAGC
>SRPQ01000285.1:0-26565 GCA_018360075.1 Claviceps cyperi
GGGGGTCCTCGCGCATACCGGCAGGAGTGGCAGACTGTGTGCTATCGGCTCGTACGACGAGGGCATCGAGTTCGGGGAGCCATTGAGGCCATGATGATGCAAAGGCGACAGATGCACACGAGGAGAGGCACAGGGCCACTTGCACCAACGACTGTGAGGGACGCATGGCGGCGATTTTGCAAGAGAACCTCTGCGAAGCGCAGGCGCCAATACGAATTCGGCGGAGGGACGACGTCAAGCGGCACGACTTGTCTATATGCCAATGGACGACGAGAGGGATGTGGTCTTTCTCCTTGTGTATAGGTAGAGTAGAACGCCCGCACCGTTTCTACGTAGGTATAGCCGGGGTATTTCGCAACGATTTTTCTACAACAGTCGTTTGAACGGGTCGGCCCACGGTCGGTTGGTCATTTAATTGAGTCGAGGAAGTTTGGCCGGCCGTATGGTGATGGACCAAGGAGGTTGTGCAGACTGCAGAGCGGTGGACCGAAAGGGGTGGAGAAAGCGAGTACTTCAAAATGCGAAACAGCTGATACAAAGCGAGAGAGAGAAGACAAAAAAGCAACGAGGCCGGCTGCCGCGAAATGTTTTTTCGTCGCTTACGTTTCGACTTCCCCCCGTCGGATGGTTGGAGCAGGAGAGCGATTTGGACTCGAGATATCCAACAGAGACTAATAATAGCAAGCAAGGTACTAACTAGCACATGGAGCCAGGCGCAGCTGTAGCCTGTACAGCCTTGGACTCTGGAGGCTGGAGCGCCCCCTGACGGCCGAGTGACGGAAGCGGCGTCAGAGACTCATCAGAGGGCACCATTGAAACCATCGGTTGAGAGTTGAGGTATGGATGGATGATGAGGAGCCCGGCACAGGCCCTGCTTAGGCCCATCGGCCGCGCCGCTCCGGCAAAGAGTACCACGGAGTACCTACTTACATATGTATGTACCTATGTACTCCGTATGTAGGTATCCGTACCGTACACCTATCGTATCGCCGCACCAGCCGCCGGCCAATTAATTACTAACGCTTCCTCTTCTTGCCCTCGGCTGGGTTGCCACGTCTCTCCGCATCTAATATGTAACGCATGCTTCGTGTCGCTGGCATTGTCCTGCGTCGACCCCTAGGATGCCCCCCTCGTTACCTGGACTGGACTTACCTTGACTATTCCTCTTGAGTCGCGGGAGAACCACGCGGCAAGACAAGCGTGCGCGGTGGAGACATCTCACACAAGCGCGTGTGACGGGTAAAAAAAGACAATGCACAGCCTTCTCAAGTTCTCGGAATTTCTATGACACGATGCACGTGACCTCGTGTTCTTCCTGGTCCACACTCCTTCCCGCGCCCTGGTTGCAGGGTTACTGTCGCATTCTCCACGGCACCCCTTGAAGACATGTCACATGCTTGATCTGTTCTTCACAACTTACATCGTGGAAAGACAACAATGGAAGCGACTGTAGGTGGCTTGCGGCGGAGGACTCCATGTGGCAGAGCGCACGAAGTACATCACGACGGCAACCCACATGACGAGTACCAACCTTGCTTGTCTTGTGTTCGTAACTTCGTATGCATCTTATGGCCTTGTGGCCTTGTCCAATGGCCCCAGTAGCTAGCTGGTCGTCTTTGCATTATGCTCACTCAGTTGATACCTAGACCTGCTGCAGACGCACAACGATGATCTGGCTGTTCTTTGCATATATTTGTTACCTCTCTGTCCTCCATCCTTCCTCGCATGTTTCTGCATACTCTCGGCCCTATGACCGATGTGTCTGAGTGGTTGGTTGGTTACAATAGCCAACTACCTAAGGTATGTAGTCGTCCTTTTGATGCAGAACCATGTGTATTCGCCGCGGGTCGCATAGCAGCGAGAAGGCCAAGGAATGTCTTAAACACCTTTAGACATTAGCATTCCAAGAATATCGCAGTCATTGTCACGGTCTGTACAGCGCCGTCTGTGCAGGAGTGACGGTGCACTATATAACCATGTTCAAGCTGCTGCCATGCAACTTGGTCACTTGACCTTTTGGGCGGAACGGGTGGTTGTGCGTTCCTCACAATCATTATTCAAATTCGCTAAATGCATTTAGTTCATAGACATGCTGAGCAAACTACGAACACTGCATTTTTAGTCTGCAGGGCTTCACATCAAGTGTTCAAAAAGGCATGCTTGTTTGCGCTCCGAAATATATTGTCAACTATCTTCATCTCTGCAGCATGCACAGGCACCAGACATTGCTTTTACTGCCCAATTGAGATTAATAAAGTGCTCGTCACCAAATCTGGCCCACACTTGATAGCCCCTTCAACAGACGGTGTATTGAGTTCACAATCGGGTCTGTAAAAGAATAGAAGGCATCCATCAACTGCGTCCGGCATTGCTCGTTACAGACTGCAAGTAATCCAAGAGAAAGGTATGCTCGGCAGGCGAAATCGGCGTCTCGCCCCCTCTGGACGCCAAAGACGATATCCTAGACCGTGGCGGCTCTCTAGAAACTGCTTCTCCCATGGTCGGAGGCTGTTGCTGCTTGCCAAACAGGGACAAGAGCCGGTTCTTCTGTTCGCGCGAGCCTTGCGATTTCTGGTGAGCATCGGCAGCTTGAGACGTGTGAGATACTCCTGGTCCATGCGCGGTGTGCATCGGAGGGGCTCGCTGCGGAGTCAATGGGGACGCTGGCATTCCGGGAGAGACAACTGGTTGAGAAAGGACGGGGCCACTGAGGTCATTGATATTTTGTCCGCGTTGGAGAATACGGGGTGCGGTACCGAATGGTGACGGGGCATGCTGTGGTTTTTGACGTTGCCGTGGTTGTCTTGGCTGTGACTGCTGCGGTGGCTGCCTGTGAAGATGCGATTGTGAAGATTGCTTGACGTGTTGTTTGGAGGGAGTTCGAATTTGGTTTCGTGTGGACAAGGATGAGCTTGGGGTTCGACGGACATTGGTCTTACTAAATGCCCTTTCCAGTGCGTCGGTAAGCTCTTGGCCACCACTTTGATGACGCTCGTCCTCTGGTTTGGCAAGCAGTATGCGTTCCACTAAATTAGCCGGAGCAGCTGATTGACCCGGTGTGGTGGGCAACTGATAATTCGCTGCAGATTGGTTTAAAGGTGCGATGTCGGGGGGGGTTTTCTTGAACATTTCGAGAAGAGTTGACCGATGTTGATCTGCTGCTGGTTGAAGTGAAGATCCGAGCGACTCGAGTACGCTGGCCTTCTCTTTCTTTTCTGTCTCCGTCCGACCTGGAAATTCAAACGAGCCGGCCGGGTTGGCCTGTCTGACTCTAGGCAGGCCTTGTGTTGCGTTCGGAACAGAGCCTCGTTTGAACGCGTTGAGAAGCGCCAGAGATTCTCCACTGAGTCGTGCGGAGTCAGGGGCTGCCGGCAGCTCATGGCTTGGTTTGGGCGATGTCACCTGGCCGGGCAGCATGTTGAATGACGGGTTTGCGGTGCCTTGCAGAGGCCTTTGACCCAAGCCCGTCAGAACTGGACCACAAAGCTGTCGATGGTCGAACTGATGTGGCGCAAATGGAAGTGGAAGCTGGTTAAATACCGCAGAGTCTCCCGCAAGCTTTCCATGTGACTGAGGAATTGGAAAAGACGGCGGCGGTCGCTGCGCCTGGATGGCACCATGGTGAAGATTAGTGTGGTGGTGAGGATTGCGAGGCTGCGACACATCAGATGGCAACGCATGCGAAGGGGTATGTGGTGTTTCACCCTGGTGAAGAGCCGCAGCTTCTCGAGGTATGCTGGACTGAAGAATTGAGAGAAGGGCGCTGCCCTTGTCCACTTGAGAGTCGGGGTGCTGGGAAAGCTGAGGCAGTAGTTGTTGGAGTCCCTGAGTCGGAGGTTGCACCTTCAACAGCCGCTGCAACTCCCTCGTTGCCCCATCCAAGGTCTCAATCGCAGGCACACGAGTCTGTGGCTGAGCTTGAGTGGGCGGTACCATGTCGTCCTCCGTGGTGCCAACCTCGTCGATCACATGTGGCATGAGATGATGAGCCGTACCAGTAGCCCTTTTCTCCTGGATTTTTTTCTGGGAGGCGATCCATTTCTTCAGTGGAAAGAGAAACGGAGCCACCATGTAGAACTTGTTGATAGCAGGCCCAGAATTTTCGCTTTGTGATTGCGCGCCTTTTCTACGAAATGCGGGAAGTTCGGACAGTTTGTACCATTGAATCTTGCTGATCTCTTTTCGAGTTCGAGGCTGGAAATTGGTGTCCATCGGAACGTCGCGGAAAACATATAAGCGCAGTTGTTGTTCTCGCATTGCAATCTCAATGTACTTAGGCTTTTTCTCCGTAGGCACGAGACCAGCAGCGCGAAGGTCTAGTCCAGTCTCCTCATACACTTCTCTGACTGCGCAGTCCAAATCGTCTTCGTCCTTGTTGATCTTGCCTCGCGGAAAGCTCCAATTTGCGCCTTTCTTCCAGCCCTTTACCAAAACAACCGAGTCCATGGCATGATTCAGCATGATGGCGCCTCTGACAGGTACTCGCGTCTTGTATTGCATGAATTCTTCAAACGCCTTTGTGTGATTCTCGACGGAAAATGACGCGAGAAGAGGACAATGCTGGAACATACGCAAGCAAAATGTCCTGAGCGGCAGGGACGGCAGATTCGGATCGAGAGGTCTGATGAAATCCTCGTAGAACCACTGAGCTTCCTCGACTTGGAAGCATATTCGAGCGACGGATGAGAGGTCTTCCTCGGGAAGATTGATGATGAAACGGACGCAAAGATCGTCCAGCCCTATCTCAAAAACCAAATACAAACAAAACAAAGACAACGAAACGAAGAGAGTGGAAACATTAGCTATAAGGCGAAAGAAGGGCTGAGTTGAATAATATTGTAGGCGGAACCATACAGTCTTCAAGTTGCATCGGAGGCGCTGTCATTTTTTCCATTTTGGGTATCGATTCATAACCAGCGTCGGATATTGCGGGTTTAGCGACGATTTCAACAAGATGTTCTCCACGATTTTTCTAAAATATGTTCAACGCGCAGGACTGAAGGGTTCCTTGACATCGTTGACGCAGGGGAACTTGAGGAGAGTGGAGTGCAGGCTGCTTCAGGCCAGCAACGCAAGCGAAGACAATATGGAAGTTGGCGACCACAAGCTAACGACTCTGCAGTGTAAAGCGATAGAAGCGATAGAATTTGAAGAGCTGATGCCGGGTCACAGAACGAACACACGCGGATGCAGACTGTGATTCAGTGGGCTGAGGTCGGAGAGGTCGCGAGCTGCAGTCGGCGAGTGATATTCGTCACGTCAACTTTCAAGTCTGTGACAAAGGAACCCGAAAGCGGAGAAGAGTTGAGAGCTTTGCGGCCACACCGACCACTCCAGCCACATTGGGCATAGCCTGCAGGCCCAAGGTTCTTGATTGTGGCGGTGCATGGGCCAGGGAGGCCCGGGCGGAGGCAGCCGGAGCTAGGAAGAGGGAGCAGGAAGCAGGGAAATGCGCCTGCGTAATGACTGCCGAACAAGTCTGGGTCGCCGCATTACATCATGGGCATCGCATCTCAGCCTCTCGGGGCCTCCAAGAGGCATCCCATCCCAATCAGGACAAACTCCAGCGTCTTAGACAATGGCGTTCCACTATGTGCCTAATGAACAAAGCAATCTTTGCCCTTTTAAATTCGACCTGATGCTCCCATCGTCTCTGTGCGACCAGTGCTCTTCATCTAAAGCAACGTTCGGGCACCTGAATTTCAACAAAGAGACACGACAAGCAACCGGTTTTCGATACACATATAAATCGGCTCAAGATCTCGTCTCGGATCTTTCAGCTACCTGTATTCTCCCAGTACCGAGTCGATAGGTAGAGACACACAATGGCTACATTTGTGGCAAAGACTGCTGCCAGAAAGCTCTTTGGAAAGAAGCTACAGGAGAAATTTGGACCAGGAGTGAGTATCTCAGGCAGTGATGATCGCCCTTCCTTTTTTTTTTTCTGAAGATCCTCATAAAATTTGGCATCGTATACCTAACAGATCGTGCAGGATCCTTATTACGAGCGAGTCCCAGGCGTGAAGTCAAACGGCAAGCCGACGGGCAAGGACGTCAAGCAGAAACGCGCGCTGCCTCCGGGTTTGTCGGAGCACGATGCGAAGATCTTGATGAAAGTTAGGAGGAGAGTACATCGCTTGGACTGGTCTTTATTCACAATCTTCGGTGTGGGATTTGGCTGGAGCACAGTTATCGGTATTGTACCCGGGTAAGAAATTGCGCAGCAAGATATCATAGCTGATGGCTACAATGACTTTGCTGACAGGACGCGTGAACAGAATTGGCGATGCTATCGACGGTATCATGTCGCTATCCGTCCTAAAAAAATGCTGTCAAGTTGAAGGCGGCTTGCCACATTCGATCAAGGTTCGCATGATGATGAACGTCGCTCTTGACTTCGTCATTGGCCTCGTTCCCGGCGCAGAAGCCATCTTCCGGGGCAATACGCGAAATGCGCTTCTGCTCGAAGATCATCTGAGGAAAAAGGCTGAGCGGAACTTACGCAATGGCGGCCGAGACGCAATCTCCGATTCCACAACCGGGAGCCGTCGCAATGGCAAACGGGCACGGCGACCGGGCCCTGCTGTCCATCGAGACGAGTGACATACCTAGGTAGGCAATCAAGCTGGCCCAGAAAACGAGGACAATTCGCAGTCCTACTACCAACACACAAGCATGGTAAAACTCGCCACAACACTCGACTTGAGAGTCTGCCTGAGTGCTGAGTTGGAACGTTAGACACTCATGACCAAGTACAGACCGTCTTAGACCGTCTTGCTCTGCTGCTTCAAGTCGCCGTTGGTATTGAACAGGGCCGGGCTGTTGGTGACATTACCAGACTTTCATGAGTAGAAAATGGAGGAATCTTGCGAGTGTATTATAAGCGCGTCATGCCATGTGCATTGTGTGGGTTCGCAGCCGTTAAACGGAACGACGTTCGAGTCATTTTTGTGATGAGTTGGACAACAACGGCCAATCATGATGTGAGTGTGGCGGCGTTTGTTTTATGTGTGGATTAATCAGCGCAAGCGTTTGTGCGAGCTCTCCACCTTAACTTGTCGTTCCGCTCCGAGGTACTTGACGCGACGGGCTGCGGAGGCTGAACGCCAGGTAGCGCTCGCGGAGCAGCACCGTTTGTGCACCGTTTACGTGCTCCGTTCAGCCCATCGCTAGTGCTGGAAAGTATCCATGCAGCATAGATACCAGTACCTAGTACTCTCTACATTTCCGGATCCAGCTTGGATCCAGGCTCCAGCTAAAGTGATTCGCCGCGTTGGGCCCCACGAAAACACGACTCGACGCGTTCTAACCGCACGTGACGGCGTGTCTATTGCTTTGTACAAAAGCCTTCTGGCGCCGCCTTGTAGTAACACCATCAGTGACTCTCTTCATCGCGTCCTCAAATTATTTATCAGGTCGACCTTTCTGCCCAGCTCTCCCCTGAAGTATATCTGCTGTTGCTATTGCTTACAGAATATCACACTACGACACTCAATCACCACAATGGCCACCCAGATCACCCCCTCCAAGCAGGTAAGTGCATAGCATTTGCCCCATCGACGCGTAACGTGTGTCAACAAAGAAACACCGCGCCGAGTCATACTAACATCGTTTCGCAGGCTGCTTCGGCCTTGAACTTGCTGAAGATGGAGTCACCGGTCAAGAAGCTCGACTTTGGCATCTCAAACAAGGAGAACATGCTTGACGTCGCTGCCTTCCATGCCCTGGGCAAACCCACTGAAGCCGACCCAAAGACACCAACAGATGTTAAGAAGGATGCCGATGCTCTCATCGTTGCTCCGGCTGTCAAGCCCGAGGAATGTGACGAGCCCCTTCTCCAAGAGAACCCTCAACGCTTCGTTCTCTTCCCAATCAAGTATCACGAGGTGCGTAAGATGCCAAGACGCATCAAGGTTCACCTATTGCAGTTGTACGAGACTCTAACGCTTCAATCACCTTCCAGATTTGGCAAATGTACAAGAAGGCTGAAGCCTCTTTCTGGACGGCGGAAGAAATCGATCTCTCAAAGGACCTGCACGACTGGAACAATCGTCTGAATGACGACGAAAAGTACTTCATATCCCACATCTTGGCCTTCTTCGCCGCTTCTGACGGTATTGTCAATGAGAACTTGGTCGAGCGTTTCAGTGGTGAAGTCCAGGTCCCCGAGGCTCGCTGCTTCTATGGCTTCCAGATCATGATGGAGAACATCCACTCGGAAACATATTCCCTCCTGATTGACACATACATCAAGGAGCATGCTCAGCGCGAGTACCTGTTCAATGCTATCGAAACCAGTATGTCATCATCATCCGAGCCGATGTAGTCAGTCACATACTAATTGTTCCACAGTCCCGTGCATCCGCAAGAAGGCAGACTGGGCCCTTCACTGGATTCAGGACAAGGAATCCACCTTTGCCCAGCGCTTGGTAGCTTTCGCTGCCGTGGAGGGTATCTTTTTCAGCGGTGCTTTTGCCTCCATCTTCTGGCTCAAGAAGCGTGGTTTAATGCCTGGTCTCACCTTCTCCAATGAGCTCATCTCCCGAGATGAGGGCTTGCACACAGACTTTGCATGCTTGTTGCACTCACATCTTAAGCACCGCGCCAGCAAGCAAATCATTGAGACGATCATCACCGATGCAGTCACCATTGAGCAGGAGTTCTTGACTGAAGCTCTGCCATGTGCTCTCCTCGGCATGAACGCCAAGTTGATGAAGCAATATATTGAGTTCGTTGCTGATCGCCTGTTGGTGGCGCTCGGAAACGAAAAGGTGTACAAGACTTCAAATCCTTTCGACTTCATGGAGAACATCTCCCTGGGTGGCAAGACAAACTTCTTCGAGAAGCGAGTCGGTGAGTACCAGAAGGCCGGCGTCATGGCCAGCACCTCGAAGAAGGTCGAGGATGGCGTCGCTGTGGAAGACAACAAGGATGGTGGCGACTTCACCTTTGATGATGACTTCTAGTCTGGTAAGCACACACAAAGAAGGCCTCATATACCCCGACTTGGTCCGCCGTTACTATTTGTTCATTTTTTTTTCTCCTCTCCTCCTTCTCTGGTCTGTTTGTGCGGGCATGTAACGCCGTGGAGAACTTGCAAGGCGTTGGCGCGCTCGTCAACCCGGCTGGGTAGGTTCGCCACGTCATCGTGGTGTGCCTTTGTGTACGATTATAATGTGTTTTGGCTACGTTTTGCAGAGGTTACTGGGCAATGGAAACAACATATCACAGCAGGCGTTTTGGAGTATTTTCGGTTGTTTTCCTCCTTTGTATAGCGAGACGCACCTCAGATAGTGCGGCTTTGGATGTCGGTCGGTCGGTTCAACGATGATAATTATGGCGCCTCTGGATCGAGGATGCACAAAAGCTATGTAAAAGTTGTTACGCTTTGTACACAGGCCGTCTTAGTTGGCGCTGCCCTTGTGACCTGGTATGTTTGTGCAGTGGTCTCCATCATACCCAGATGGTGATAACAAGTAACCGTGCCTCAAAACGACAAAAGTATGTTTACGTCCAACGTCCATCACATTCATGTCGGATAGTTCCCAACTTCTTCAAACTCCTTTATTATCGTCCACATGGCACGCTCCCTTTCTTCCTGTGTCCCTCATCCTCATTTTCTGCCCTTCTTCTTCTTCCTACCTCCTCCCGACTGCGCTGCCTGTCCCTGCTGCACCGGCGCCGGCGTAGCCGCACCACTGTTACCCCCCCGTTTATTGTCCGCTTCGACGCCCTGTACCGCGCTGGCCGGCGCATCAGGCATGGGCTCGTCGGGAGTCTCGGCCGGTAAGCCAGCCATGCAGCGGCCGAGTCGGCCTAATGCCGCCTGCACGAGACGACTGACTTCTGCGGCTTTGGTGGTGCGGTACTTGAGGTTGACGCCGGTTACGGGATCGTATGTTGTGAGGACGATAGAGCCGCGGGGGGGTTTTGGGTTCGAAGCAGCTGTTGCCGCAGCGTCGCTCGGGGTTGATGACGGTGTTGTTGTTTTTGTTGTCGTCGTTGTTGTTGTTGATGTTGATGTTGTCGTTGTGGTGGTGGTTGGTGGTGGTGCCATCGTCGTGATACCTTTTGGTTGTTTTCCAGCTGGAGCCGGCTTGATGGAATATCTTGTCGTGACACGTGTCTATTGTTTACCGGATGAGAGAGCCAGATTGTCAGCGTGCTATCTCTTATTCTGCTCTTTTCTTCCTACTGCTCTCTATGCCTCTCCTTTGTCGGGGGCTCATGTCCCGAGGGGTTGGCAACTCTGAATGTGTGTTGTGTATGCGTTTTGTACAGGGACAGATCTCCAATTCTTGTAGTGGTTTCTTAAGAGAGGCCAGTTCTGGCTGGTATTTCTGGGTGTCCGACTTACGGTCTTCGGCCTCGCCTCAATGAGGAGACTTGATTTCTCGAGCCATTCTTGACTTGTTTTGAAGAACGGCATTCTGGACCTCTGCGTTTGGTCACGCTGTCCGAGTGCCGTATGTTTCTGATATAGAAGTCGCGCTGTTTTCTCCTTCTTTTTTCTGTTCTTTCGATTATCTTCACGTGGTCAATTCAAAGTGGCGGACCACTGGACACCATTCGAGGTCGTGAGCGAGCTTGTTTGAGCGTCAAGTTGTCGCATTGGAATGGATGTTCTTCAACTCCTGATGTTGATGTCGACGTTGGTGGTGGGGCCGCTGCTGAGCGAAGGAGGTGGGACCGCGTTGCGCACAACTTCCTCCTGGTTACCCTATAAGTTAATACATTTCTGCACCACCAACAACAACAACAACAACGACCATAACCTGCGGATGTAAAAGCCGTCTCACTTCATTGTCACTGTACAATGATTTGGCTTATTTTATTCGCAACCAAGGTGCGCTTACCGTGTGACGTCAACTCAGGTAGATCATAATGCCCCAAAAAAATTGTGCTATGTAAACTATACACATACCTACTTATAGGAGGATATCTTCACGTACAATGCCAACACACAGTACAGATTATGGCCACACCAGTTGAACTTACAACACAGCAATCATCATCATTACAGATCCCAGAGCGTTGTACTAGGACGGAGAAAGGTAGCGCTCCAGAAAGAACTACACTGGTCGCATCACCAACTTAGCTAGGTACCATCCTAGGTAGGAGGTGTATCAGGCAGCCAGAACACCAAGTCCTGGTTCGCAGTGGCGAAGAAGTTGTATCGAGGGTTGAAAGCGAGTACGGCTGTGTCGCGTTTGTCCTGAAGTGTTGCCATAGGCTTCAAAATCTTGTTATGAGGTATTGAAGCAAGCGAATCATAAACCAAAACGTCCTGTTTTGAACCGCTGATAATGAATCGGCCGTCCGGTGCAAAGCAACAGTCCCCACTACTCTCAGGATTCGAAGGGTCTGCGGCCACATTGCTATTACTCGATGGAGATGTCGTCCCCTGCCTTCTCGCACCGCCCACTGGTCGGTCAAGATAGGCCTTGAGCGTGCCCTCAAAGGCATCTAGCAAGAAATGGCCATTGCCATTGGTACCGACAAGAAGCGACTTGCCGTCGTTGGAGAACTCAAGCTTTGTCCATCCCTTGACAAGATTTTGCTGATCAATCTTATGGCACTGCTCCACGACGTCTACCATGGCAAAGGGAGCCTTGTCGTAATTTCGAGCATCATAGAGAAGAATGGTCCCACTGCGAGGACACGCGATGGCGAAGACCATGCCCGACGGATCGTAGGCTGCTAGATATGGCGACCGTAGGAAGAGTTGTCCCTGGCAGTGCTTGGACTGTGTATCCCATAGCCGCACCGTGTTGTCCCGAGAACAAGATATGAAGTTGTCGCTCCCAGGATGAACTGTGATGTTGGTCACGTTGTCATCGTGGCCTTCGAAATATCGAATAAAGGAGTTGTCATGAGTCGCAAGGTAGCGGATGGCATCTGTGAGACGATGAAGCACCATACGGTTAGTAGAAGGACTTGTCAAACAACCATCGTGGAGGCTCTTTTCGTACGGTTCTGTTTTGTGCTGGCGTATAGTATGCTCGAGCTGGTATGGGTAAACTTTGCCAGTTTCACGCCATACTTCTTGCTCAAAAGGCTCTTTTCGTGACGCCCTTGTTTCACGTTGTATATTTGAATCGTCTCGTCGCTCGCAGATGTCATGAGCAGCTCGCCCTCATCATCGTAGTCAATCGACAGGACATGGGGCGTGGCACTCCCATCACGGAGGTCTTGTCGTCGAAGAAGCTGGAAACAAGTCAGACCACACGCAGAGTACAGCAAAAGACGACGAATGCCACGTTTGTTCACGTAGGCTATGACCTCGTCCCGAGCCAGGAGCTTGGCATACCTTGGCTGGTCTGAAGGTAGATATGGCATCACTCAAGTTGGTGACAGAGGGCGCAGCAGCACTCCCCAACGACCTGTGAATATACAACGGTGCAGTTCCAGATACGCCCCCGGGACGGTCAAGATCCATCGGGACAGAAGACATTGTCGCCAAAGACTGGAGCACAGCTACAGCTTCGGTAACCTAGCCGCGACGCTTCAGGCGAGGGACGAATGCCGCCTCCCACGTCCCACGTCAGAGACCCGGAATTTGTCGCGGTTGGAGTTCTCTGGGCTTTATCGGGATATACGAAGGTAATGTTTGAAGCTTGATGTTTGTTTCGAGCTCGGCGCAAAAGACCGCGTTTAGCGAATGACGAATGCTTGCATGAGAAGAAGCGGAACAAATGCGGTACCTTAGGTAGGTACCTAATGGTGCAGCCTGTGGAAACCCAGAGTCCAGAAGCACCAGATCTAGAGGTATATAGGTATGTACATACGTACAGTACCTACATACACCTTCCTCAGTAAGATTCCGAGAAACCAAAAAGGATTGATGCATGGCGGGTGAATACAATGCAATCGCGGCTCGCCGATCGCTTGGCAGAAAAGGGCATCAATGCAGGGTGGAGTGGAGCTGTCGCGTCGGCAGTTAGCCGATCTCGAATTCTTGAAGGTACCTGGTATGTACACAAACTCAAAATACCTACCCATTCGCAAGATCACCCAAACTCGGCTTATCGCGGCTTCGTGACACATCTCGACGACTTCACGACAGTCCGGCATTTTGCACTTCCGGGAGCCAAGACCTGATCTGCGATCCCCAGCCCGACAGGGCTTTTGGCTGCGTGCCGGCGCAATCGAGCCTCGACGGCCATTAGTTCATTGGAGCGTGTCTCACTTGATCGACGAGGAGTGGAAAATACAGGATTCCAAACCGGGAGTCTTTCAGTCCACCAGTCCAATCAATCGATTGAAACAATCCTCAAATCTTCACGGCTATTTGGAAGACAAGGGAATTTGCGCTTATCTTTTGCATGCCCTTTCACACAGTATACCTAGTCTTTGAGGGTTCTGCGGATCAACGCCAGCAACCATGTCAACCACAGTTGGGTATGTTGTCGGATCCGACATATAAGTACATAGCTTATTGGGCTTTGACTTGCTCAATTTAGCTACCCGCACATGACTCGAGTCGTGCTGACACGCCTACTAATTACCTAGAGCGTTCTTAGCTGGAGGCCTTGCGGCATGTGGTGCTGTCACTGCGACGCATCCTTTCGAGACTGTCAAGATTCGGTAAGTCGAGACGTCGTATGCATTCCTGAGGCGCAGAAACTGAAACCAAACGTGGAGCCTTGCAGCAACATGGCTAACTTTGGTTGGATCTCTACAGAATGCAGCTGCAGGGGGAACTTCAGTCGAAAGGCCATCAGCCTCACCATTACCGTGGACCTATCCACGGTGTCGGTGTAATTTTAAGAAACGAAGGCATACGAGGCATGTACCGTGGCTTGGGAACAGCCTACATCTACCAGATTCTTCTCAATGGATGCCGGCTAGGCTTCTACGATCCGATGCGCAAGGCCCTGGGGTCAGCATTTCTCCACAACGAGAAAGCACAAAACCTGGGCATCAACATGTTTTGCGGCGCCTTCTCCGGTATGATGGGCGCCGCGTCTGGTAGTCCCTTCTTTCTCGTCAAGACGCGCTTGCAGAGCTATTCGCCCTTTTTGTCCGTGGGAACACAGCATCAGTACCGAACCGCTGTTGACGGCTTGACGCGGATCCATCGCACCGAGGGCGTCCTAGGGCTGTACCGCGGCATTGGCGCTGCCATGATCCGAACCGGACTCGGTAGCTCTGTTCAGCTGCCAACGTACTTTTTCGCCAAGAGGCGGCTAATGCGAAATGCGGGCATGGAAGAAGGGCCGGCCTTGCATCTGACAAGCAGTGCTGTCAGTGGCTTTATTGTCTGTTGCGTAATGCATCCTCCTGGTAAGCACCCGCTTTTGCGAAGAAACCTCTTGTTCTTGTTCTTGTTCTTCCTTCTTGAAATAAGGTCAATATCTTGCTGATGCATAGCGTATCATGTAGACACCATAATGTCTCGTCTTTATAACCAAAACGGAAACCTTTACAGAGGCGTCTTTGACTGCCTGGGCAAGACGATTCAAACAGAAGGCTTCTTCGCCATCTACAAAGGCTTTCTTCCCCATCTGGCACGGATATTGCCTCATACTATCTTGACCCTCTCGCTGGCAGAGCAGACCAATAAGCTAGTTCGAAGATTTGAGAACCATATTCTCCCCATGGCAGCAGTCTAAGGGATAAGCCTTATCGATTTCTTGTTTGAATACTCTACAGCCCCCACTGATTCGCGACTAGCAGAGTTTCCCTTACTTGAAACCTTAATGGAGATGTCCCTTCTGGAGGTGGCATTCTCGTTCCGAGGCTAGTCAAGGCGGAGGAAGGGGGCGGCGTCAAATTCTTTGTTCGATATTTTGCTTGGAGGGGAAAAGGGATCCGAAGGTGAATTACATATACCTAGAAGTGCATCTAGAACGGAGCTTTCTACGCCAGCGTGTTTATAGGCTCAAAGTTGAAATTGTTGGATATCCAGCCTTGAGCTGAAGGACGGGGGCCAGCTGAATTGGCTTCAGCCTCTTTACGTCGTCACAATCCTACCTGTTTTATCGGCGAGATACGACTCTGCCTTGACCTTTTCACCTTCACTTTGCCGTTTGCTTCAAACCTGTGCTTTTATTTTTGTGAACTCCATCTACCCATGAACAGTGCGCTTGCACCCGTAGCACAGCCTGGCAGTGGTGGTTTGCGACAAGCTGGGCTCGTCCAAATCATCACCAAGCTCCCCGGCCCATCGTGAGTCCCCTTTTTGATCCAACGTCATCCCACACATGTGACAGAATCCTCCACTTGTCATCCTTTCCAGCTTCCCCGTCGTGCGCACAACATTAGCCACGATACCCGAGTACGGTCCTTCTACAGACTCGAAATACCGTTCCATGACCTCGGCTATGCTCAAATCCTTATGAGATACTACACTAGCCGCGGCTTTGTTATTGCTGTCATCTTGCGGCAGGAGCTCTCTCAGCGTGGGGACGAGATCGAGATAGGTGACCAGCTCATTCTTGAATACCTCTCTCAAGGGATAATATATGGGCATCTGTTTTACATCGTAATGCTGCTCTGGACCCAGTGTATCCGTAGTAGACTGGCGGGGATACCTGCAAACCGGAAAAGGTCCATCGTTGATTTGCCAGGGAACAGCATATCCCCGTCCGTTGGCCACTTCCGCCAGGGTCAGAGCTGCCAAAGCCGTCGTGCTGTGGCCGAACAACACGGCAGTATACGATCGCTCCAAAGCCACATGCAACAGGAGATGCCGAACGAAGAGTCGCAATATATCTGTTCTTGAGGTTACGGAGGGCAGTGAATGAAAGAATGTCCGTAGGCGCTCAGTGCCATCAGCGGCCTCATTTTCATCTTGAGCATCAGGGGTCACAGGCTCTATGCTCAGAGCGGACCAGTCCAGTGTCGTAGTCTTCCAGACACTGCTCAAGTGAATGCACTCAAAGGTCATGTCGGAGAACCGCTCTTGATACCTTGATAGGAGTCTTTGGGCTGGGGTATCGGTCTGGCCCGGCGCGTGGGAAAGATCCGTGTCGATATGGACAATGAGCGGCTCAAATGCGGGAGAAGCCTTTTTGGACGAGTGGAACTTGGCGCTCTTATCCAGAATCTGCGTCAAGGCTGTGGAAGAGGGCCCAAAGGAAAGACCGGCGACGTATCGCCGTGGCCCTGGCCTTCCAGGAGCCCTGGTGTCTCTGGCTACGGCGCCGAGACGACGCCCTCCTTTGGTTTCGACATAGTCGATGAAGCAATCCCTGTCGACACAAGATTTTCGAAAGGTGAGTATTTGCGTGCAGTTTTATGTTTCGTTTTGTGGTGCTATGCATTCTTGTTTCGGGGACAAGGGTGGCGGGTATGCGCGCGTCTTACCGGCAGGTCGGATCATTTCGTAAAGCATGCGGCGCATCAATGTTCTTGCATCGCCGACACCTCGACGTTGAAGTCGCCATCTCTTCGCCAAAGGTCGCTGCTGGGTATACTAGGTACGCGTAGGCCGGCAGATGTAGATGGGCAACAGGCGCATGACGACGAACGACGGGATGACTCCAGTCTCGATGGAGAATTTGGTGCTTCTCCGCCCAGTCAGAGCGCGCTACCAGCCTCAGCAAACCGGTGATCCAACCTCGTCAAGCCATGCATTCGCCGTCTCGTCTCACCATGCCAAATCGCGCAGAATCACGTCCAACATCCGCGCGACAATGGCTGCGACGTCGACTTGCACGAGACGCGAAGTACAGAGCAAACGAGCCGTCGAGGGCCAAGGCTCAAGCGCCTCACTCATCGGGAATGCCCCGCATTGACAGGACGGAGTCGCGGACGAATCTTCAGTTCCTTCCTTTTAGGGTGTCGTAAGGGGCACGGCTGCTTGGGACCTTTTACGGACTATGTATCCTGCCTGAATGACTGCATCTCCTGTTCACATGTTGGTGTAAAGGCCGGGCCGCAATGTCGCTCGCGAAGCCGGGATTGTCTTGATCAATTCTTGATATCTTGAAGCTTAACTTGCAACAAGCCATGATCTGACGTTGAATTGGAAAAGGAGCAAGCCTTCAAGGCATGTGGAGACGCGTGAACTGGCTTCTTGGCCAATGACTACACACACGGTACCCGCATTATAGAGCTGTCACCATGTCTCGGAGACTCTGGATACCTATGTACCTACCTATGTACCTACCTATGTACCTACCCATGTAGGAGGTACATACGGAGTACCTGTTACATAGGTAGGTAGGCACCTACGTACATTAGGTACATAGTCAGTTTTGGTGACGGTGTGTTCCTTCATTGCGTGATGGTGGCACGACTGAACAGGCTCAGCTGCCAGTTATGTAATTACGAATGATTAACTCATGGAGGTACATGTACTCCGTTGTGTGGACGCACACACATACCAACTGTCTCTTCGACGTTCGTGCTCCTGCTGAAACAGGAACCAGCGAATGAGTCTGGATCCATCTCCATGTCGGCTCCACGTCGGCTCCATGTCAGCTCCACGTCAGCTCCACGCCTGATCCATGCAAGGTGGGTGTCTCGACATGGCCTCGGACGCCTTCATCTCATTTCATGAGCATGCTCCTGCAGCTTCGTCGATTCTCTGATACCTACATCGCCTGCCTTCAAGCATCACCACCACGGGCGGCGGACATTTCATCCCACTCACCCTTTTCAACCTAATATATCTGCCTGCGGACGTCCTGGGTAGACTGTTGCTCGTCCAGCTGCAACCGCCTTGCGCCTCTTTTGCCAGCGTCGTCATTCGAATGCCGCGCGCCGATTCTCGACGCCTACGCAATCATCGAAGCAATTCTCGCCCCCGAATACTATGCCTCGACTTTGGATACTCATAGCCAGCTTCATAGACGACAATCTAGCGTGTTCTCTTCATCTGGTTGACCGACTTTGACCAGTACCCTACCTACGCTCAGCTCAACCAAAGTGCCATTATCGTTTTGTTGCGTGTCGCAGTTTTAAACTTTGACTTGGAACTGCTTATAAATCTTCCGATCTCTCTCTCATTTAGAGCCACGATACTCTCGTTATATCTCCGTACGCGCCTCCAGTATCGGGCACACCGAAGAGTGAGGCGAATCCCGTCTTCGCCTTGCAGAAGGAAAGACTCGTACTAAGAGACCTTGTTTGGCGCGTGATCTCGCAGCTCACCTCATCTGCACTTTCTCGCCGCCCAGTAATCTACTCGAGGATAGATTCTTAAACGTAGTGGCAAGATTTGGAGGATGTCTACCATGGCAGCGGCACGAGCCACTCACGCTGTTCCGAATCACAGCACTGGCTATAATTATGGAGAAGGCGACACATCCTTTGTCCCCTTATCACGGAGTCGACCAACGTACGAGTCGTTGAACAATGTCAACGTGAATGGCTGTTTTGAGTCGGACCGCGTGATCAAGAGTGGCTATGTGCAAAAACGGACGAAGACCAAGGTTTGTACGAATACGCACCGGTAACGTTATTCCCGAACAGAGTCGATGCTATGGTATGGCTCTGCATATGGCCTCTCCACGTCACTAACTCTGCCTCATAGAAGTGGAAGACGGTATACCTCGTCATGCGACCGAATACGCTTTCGGTGTATAAGAACGACAAGGAGACGAAACTCCGCCAGCAGTTATATCTGTCTGACCTGACGGCCGTGGCCTTCCTCAAGGACCCGAAGCAAAAGCGCGACAACGTTTTTGGACTCTTCTCCCCATCGCGTAATTATCATCTACAGGCGCCAACGAAGCGAGATGCGCAGGAATGGGTTGACTTGATCCGGCGAGATGCCAGCATAGAAGAGGAAGAGGAAGAGATGTTCCATGCCAGTCCCTTGGCACGAAGCATGTCTCCTGGTGGAAGGGCACTTTCAACGAGCGGGTTTTCCGACGCTCTCGAGGGCCGTGACTTGGATGGCATCTTGTCAAGTTCACCGGAAACATACGGTCCACCAGAGCCAAGCTTTATCAGTTCTGCCGACCGACGCAAATCGTCCACTCTCGACTCTTCCGGCATGTCCGGCAATGAACTGCAGTCCGACTTTTCCGATAGCGAGTTTCAGAGACCAAAGGGTATGTCTTGATTCGTTCCTGAACCGCCGTACATCGCTTTTTCTTCGATCGCCATCTTCTGCAGTCTAGGTCTAGGCTAACCACTATGACACCTGGATTTTACCATACAGCTCGTTCATTCTTTGCAAACCGATCGCATAGCCCTCTCAGCATACACAACGTCATCAGCCATAGCAATAACGTAGCAACAATCGAGCAGGATCCCGACCGCGTCATCTGGCAAGGATGGCTGTGGCTGCTGAGGAGCAAGCGAGGTGTCAAGCAATGGAAAGACATGTGGGGAGTCCTTCGTCCTCGAAACCTGATCCTGTACAAGGATGAATCCGAGTACACGGCCCAGTGGATCGTTGAGCTCTCCGATGTTGTCGACGTTGTGGATACGGACCCGGTCAGCAAAAGCAAAGAAAACTGTCTGCAGATCATTACTGAGGAGAAGAGCTTCCGCTTTTGTACACATGATGAAGAATCCCTTGTGCAGTTTATTGGCGCATTCAAGAGCCTCCTCGCCAAGAGACGAGGGCTGGAGGCACGGGTCGTAGTAGCACCGTTATGACCATCACTCGGACGTGACTCCAATTTCTCCATTATTTCTTATTCATTTCCTTTTGGGAGGCTGAAAGAGGCTTCGGGCTCTTTTCACAAGGTTGTGTTACTTCTCTTACTGCACCCCTTTTTTACTTCACAAGTCTCCCTCTAGAGTTCTCATCCGACATTCTCTTCTTAATCATGCTACTAGCCCTCTTCTTTTTCTATTCTGCATCTTTGATAGCGTTCCCGCAGGCCGGTTTGATACATAGCATGGTCCATTGCTGGATGAAGCGACCCCTACCGAGACGGCAGAGACTCTATTTCGCGCATACTTGGACACTTTTACTTCAATAAATCATGTAAGGGGCAGGGGTTCATCTTTAGTTCTAGACCATGGCACAGTCGGCCGTGTGTTGTTGAGCATGGAAGAAAAGACATAGCCATCTGTCATTTGGTCTTGCGGCTAATGTGTAGTGTTGGTGACGAGCTGTGTACTTGTACCCTCGACTTCCTATCACCGGCATAAGGGTCATCAGCACATACCAATGCTTTTCTATCCATCCCCCTTATTGTTAGCGCGATGTTCTATATTCTAAACCAATGACAGGAAAATTGGAAGCGTTGCCAGACACATGGCTAGATTGTCTTGTGGTACACTTGCAGTACTACAGACACACATTCTCAAAATAGCCACACGTCGTCAAAGCATGCACAGACGATTTCCCAAGTCAATTACACCCTTTCAACTCCCCCTATAAATAGAACCCTTTGCTGTTTTGAGATCTTGAACAAGCCATATCGCCCATGGCACAATACACGCAGCCTTGTAAATCCAACCCTGAACACCTACCCCCTAAAAATCCAACTCCGATAGAAACAATAGAGAATACTCCTCTCCGTATCCGCAGTTCCAACTTTGTATCTCAATGACTGCGGATGTTGAAGAAAACACAAAAAAAAAAAAAGGAAAAAAAGAGATACATGCCATCGCATTTTGGCCCGTGTAAGTTGTGAATCGCATCATATGGTGCTTCTATTCAATACACGCCTGAAGCAGTTAAAATGCAATGACGATGATAGCAACAAAAAAAAAAAAAACTATTATATTTGCCGTTTCAACATCACAGCGGTCATAAATCGGCCAAATACGCTACCGCTACCGCCCATTGAAAATCTCGTGAAAAAAAAAGTAAAAAGATCCACCAGAGCAAGCATGCAGGCTTCGACGAGAAGATGGCCCTCGGCACAAAATCGCTCCAAAGATATATCAAGAAAAAAAGGAAAACCGTCTGCCTGGGGACCACAGTTCGACATGGACCATCATGCCCCGTCCGCCTTGTCGAGACCGAAAAAGCTAGTATCAAAATCGCCGTGCTCCATGGAGTCAAAGGTATTGTCCCGGACATTCATCATATCATCGAATGTGTCACCGCCCATGCTACTCGTGTTATTACCATCTCCGAGGCTAAAATCAAAGTCCATCCCATCGGCCGGCCCATCGCCTGTGAATATTTCCGAAAACGTTGTACCTGTGCCGTCTGTTTTCTTTGGGGCTTCTGAATTTCGGCGATTCTCGACCGGCACTGGTGTTGGTTCTGGCATTGACATCGGCTCCTGAGCTGAACCTGTGCCGTTGGCTGTCGTAGCAGCTGTTCCTGTGGTGACGGATGACATGGCATTGTTTATTGGTGTGGGAGCTGTTACGGTATTCGTGGTCTCAAACATGCCGAAGTCGTATGACGGCCCATTTGGTTGAGCAGTCGCTGCGCCAGTGCTGCTTGAATGGTTTGTGTTGGTATTGCTTGGTGCTAGTGTAAACTGCATGTCTGTAAAGTTCAAGTTCGAGTCGTTCATATTCGAACTGTTCATGTTTGAGCTGTTCATGTTTGAGCTGTTCATGCATGAGCTGTTCATGCTTGAGTTATTCATGCTTGAGCTGTTCATGCTTGAGCTGTTCATGTTCGAGTTGTTCATTTTCGGGTCGTTGGAGGTCGAATTGTTCAAGTTCGAGCTGATCAGATCCACTACGTCGTGACCGCCCGTGAGCCCAGATGTACTGTTATCCAGGTTCGCATCCATGAGAGGAACTGGTGCTGCATGTTTCACTTCGGCCCTGGGTTGATTTGGGCCAGGAGCCTCCGTCACGTAAAACGATTGCGATGGGGGGTGGTTCTTTTTGATTATCGATGGTCCCGCAGGGACCGACATGCCCATATCTGGGAAGGGGGCAGCAGGTTTGGTTGCCACGTAACTGTTGTCTGCTGGTTCTTCCTTTGGCATCGTCTCTGTGGTCGCCTGTGGCGACGAGTCTATGTCGATGATCATGGCTGATTTCGAATGCGCCTCTACAGACTCAGGCTGAGGTAACGATGGCGAGGTTTCGGCTTCCACAGTTTTCTTGTTCTTCAATTTGTTCATATCGCGCAGTATTACCGACATGGCTCGAATCTACGCAACCCAAACATCAAGGGAGCAAAGTCAGACATATTACCCCGTTGTGAAGCAGTATACTGAAGAGAGAAAAACCGCTGAGGAATGGCTCCATCATTACTTACAATCTCGTTGTCCAGGCTGTCAAGAGTGGAGTGGAAGGCACTATCAGTATCTGGTAGCTTGGCCTGCATGTGAGTGGCAGGCAGGTTGCCATGACTGTCTCGTCGCGAGGCACGGAGAGCTTTGCCGGTTTGGACGAGCTATCGAGAGCAACGATATTAGTTGAATGCGAAAGTGTTGGTTTGTTTGCGCAAAAGCGCATGCGAGTCTCGATGGCTTGATGGCCTGAAGCGGTTTTGACGGCAACAAGAGATACTCACCACATCATTGATGAGTGACTGAAGAGCATCCAATGGATCCTTAGCCACGGCGGAAGTCATGACACAGTGCCGGACGGGTGTTCTGCTGGGAATAACGATGCGCTTCTAAAATCGTAGTTCATGCGGTGATAGCAGTGATGCGGAATGCGGGGATGCGGTTCGGTGGCTGGGAAGCTGGCTGGGAGAAGCTGCTGGCTCGACAATACTGTTTGGTCCGCCAGGCAACGTCTGCTTTGCGTATCACGTATAGACGTTCGGTTGAAGCACATTCGGAAGCATTCACCAGAAGAGAGTTGGTGACCGGTGAAGCCGAGATGGGATGATCAGTCGGTTGCCGAGCCAGAAGGGAGGCAACTTGCAAGTGAGGACCGCCACCGAATATATGGGGCCAACAGCAGGGTGCAAGCCGGTGGGGTTCGGGGTCGGCTTTGGGCTTTGTGGTTCGTAGTTTGTTCCGCGTCTTTCTTTGTGTTTTACATCTGAAAGTCCGCCTGCATTGTATGTCTACATACGTGTGTAGCAGCTTAGTCCAGGTCTGTCCCGTCCGATGACCAAAAGGCCGCGAGCGCGGATGATGCATTGATTGCCTGCTCTGTTCTGCCGGACAAGAATTTTGCTTCCTCCCACGAGCGCGGACTTGCGCATCAAAGGAATGCTGGACTACGTAATGCTGTCAACCCTTCCCGACAAATCCGTCCGTGCGGAGCTTGTCCACGCAATTGGATGGAACAAGTCAAGGCTGCTTGTCCCAACAGCACGTGGATGGGCACGCGTGAGTGGATAAGAGACTGAGGCATAATACGAAGCATCCGCGATCTCTTCTGAGTTGGCATTGACCATACGCAAAGTACACAGCACGCAGTAGCTTTTCATTCGAGACGCGTCTCATACATCCATGCGTTCCGTTACTCTTCAATACGCATGTGAAAGAACCGGTAGAAACAACCTTCTAACGACCAGAGAAGTAGCGCATTTTTGTTGTGGTTGTTGTTGTGTATTTAACGCCCCTTTATTTGGCGAAGATGGGTACCGGGTAGGCTTTTACCACTTGGCGATGTGTACGGAGTAGGCAGTTACAATTCAACACCCCCGTGCTAAGAAACTCGCTGCGCCGAATTTTCCATCACCTACCCGCCCTGGACTAACCATCTTGGGATCCCCTAATAATGACTCTCCTCCACTCCGCGTCCCGCCACTTTCTCAAAGGTCACCTTCGTGGAGGACAGCGTGAGCAAGAAAGGCTTCTTTAATTCAACATCGTTTCGGAGTGGTCGCCTGCGCGTTTTGGACTGGTAATCTGGCGTCCGTCATTCTTCTTTATAACTCCTTGGTGCTTCTCGTGCTTCAAGCCCCCTTCGTCGTCATTACGCCCTTCGTCCGCACCTCAAAATTTGCTCCGAGTCTTGCAGTCTTTTTCAGCGTGCTTCCCTGAGAAACCTCGTTTTCGTGCCCTGCCCCTCTCCACCACTCCCTTCCCCCTTCAGCCCCAAGGACTACATACCCTTGCGCGGCCACCGGTCTATACGTCCTTTTTCAACCCCCTTGTCGTCGAGTTTCAAATTCATCATCTCCGATCTACCTCATCGGGCCTCGACAAGACACTCGTTACGCGCCGGTCAAATCATCTCGACTCCTCGAGAAGCTCGAACTTCTATTCATCGAACACCATCATATCTTACTGTACCGCAGCTTCCTGCTCATTCTTTGCTTCGAAATTTGAGGTCATGGCTAACACTTCAGTGGCTGTAGCCTCTGCCAAGATGTCTTCACAGGCGCAAGGCGGTCCTGGCATTCCCTCTGGTGCGAACGGCCAGGGGAATTCATCACACATGCCACCGCCGCCGCTACACATTCCCCAAAATATGAATCCCATTCCGACCGCCATGACGTCTCCCCTCTCCGGAGGTGATCATACTGGAATGATGTCTCCTGGTGGTTCAGGCAACTTTCGTCGGGCAGCTCCCGAGCCTAACAAGCGCGCGCTGTACGTGGGAGGCCTGGACCAGCGAGTTACCGAGGACGTTCTCCGCCAAATCTTCGAGACTACTGGACATGTTCAGAACGTCAAGATCATTCCCGACAAGAATGTAGGTTGTCTTCACAATGGCACTTGCTTAGCCCACGCTAACCCCCTTCTGCAGGCTAAAGGGTACAACTACGGATTTGTCGAATACGACGACCCTGGTGCTGCCGAGCGTGCTATGCAGACTCTCAACGGACGACGAGTTCACCAATCGGTAGGATCAATCTCTGTGCAGAGTAGTGTGAATCTCCTTCAGGGGAAATTTTTCTTAAGGCTTGTATCGCTGACAGACCTCGTCAAAGGAAATCCGAGTCAACTGGGCCTATCAGTCGAACGCATCCAATCGAGAAGACACCACTGGGCACTTCCACATATTCGTCGGTGATCTCTCCAACGAAGTCAACGATGAAATCTTGATACAGGCCTTCTCCGCTTTTGGCACTGTTTCCGAAGCTCGTGTGATGTGGGACATGAAGACTGGACGAACCCGAGGTTACGGATTCGTAGCATACCGCGACAGGACAGATGCTGAAAAGGCTTTGAGCTCCATGGACGGCGAATGGCTTGGATCTAGAGCTATTCGATGCAACTGGGCCAACCAAAAGGGCCAGCCATCCATTGCCCAGCAACAGGCGATGCATGCTATGGGCATGACCCCGGCAACGCCCTTTGGACATCACCAATTCCCATCTCAAGGTGTAGGAAGTTATGAAGTCATCGCGAATCAGACGCCTAGTTGGCAGACGACTGTTTACGTTGGAAACTTGACACCATACACCACTCCTAACGATGTGGTTCCGCTCTTCCAGAACTTTGGCTTCGTGGTCGAGTCGCGTTTCCAGGCTGATCGAGGCTTTGCTTTCATCAAAATGGACACTCACGACAACGCTGCCATGGCCATCTGCCAGATGAATGGGTACATCGTCAACGGCCGACCCCTGAAATGCAGCGTACGTCTTGTTTCACTTGTGAAGTTTGCCATGCACTCCCTACGAGGCATGATATTTATACGAGACACTGACATATTATGATATAGTGGGGTAAGGACAAGACGCCCAACGCACAAGGAAATTTCGACGGTTCCCAGCCATACAGCCCACAAAGCGCCCAGACGCCAGGCTATACTGGAAACGCTCCCTACTATCCTCAGTACAACGGTTAGTCCAAGTCTTTTTGTGCCTCAGATCTTGCGCCCACATCCACATACACACATACAGCTCGCTAATCAAGCTCCCTTGCTCCTTTTACAGCCCACTATGGCGGTCAGCATGGTGGAAACTTTGCTGGTGGCCCTCAAGGCGCATCAGCCGTCGGCTATGGTGCCTCTTCCATGGGATATGGTGGCCCTCAGAGTGCTGGTGGTGGCGGCGGTTCTGGTCGGGGCCAACAAGGACCCAACGGCCAGTGGAATCAAGCCGCCTCTGGCCAGGGTTACAACAACGGATTCGGAGGTTACTCGTCTTGAAGACGGAACACAAGTAATGGTGTCCACGCGAGACTCGTCTGGTGGATGGATCTGGGACGAGAAGGAGGAGGGAAAAAACGCTCTGTCCTAGGCAGGATGGACATTTGAAAAAGCATGTTTCTGTTTTGTGTTTTCAAGATCTCTCCATACTTGTCTCATACCCTTGCGTATTCTCCCGCAACAAAACCACAGCTTCTTCATTCTTCTTCCTCTTTTTTTGTTCTTTCCCTTTCAGCTGTTATTCATTGTTCCGCTATTCTCCATGTCTGAGCATGTTCATTTTCACTATCTCCATCATCTTTGTTTCCACCATGATCATGTTCTGTTCCACTTCATATGAAACTTAGTGTCTCTTATTTTCTTCCACGTGTGGGATGGACAATGTTAATGGTGCGGGTAATCTTTTTGTGTTGTGATGATTCGTTCATCTTGTTTATCTTTACTTGATTTGCTGCCAGTGTTTGCCCAATGAGCTTTTCGCTTGTTACGACTCACGACTAAATTATGAAGCTTTACATCTCGGATACGGATGCCGGTTGTCTGGCTTCTATGATCATTCTCACTTCATGGCCGCCCCTTGTACTAGCATTCGGCACAGCGCTCTGAACTGTGGGTTTTCCACTTCTCTTCAAACGCACCGATTTCTTCCTATTATTCCTTTTGCACCCTTTCCTTCCTCTTTTCTTTCTGGTAGTCTCGTTTATTGGGGGGGGGGGGGGGGGGGGGGGG
>SRPQ01000286.1:0-26543 GCA_018360075.1 Claviceps cyperi
TAAAATTGATGAATGAAGAGAAACAATTGTGATGAACTGGCCTAGGGTGGTTGCTGCACTCTAGCGTTGACAATAGGATCTGAGCCAGGGCACTGCCAACTGCCACTGGACCAAAAGGACTAGAATCCAAAAGTCGGCAGCTTCGAGCGCTCTGGTAGCGGCCGTGACAGGTGGGAATGGTCGAGTCTTTCTAGTTGCAATCAGAGCCCATTCCACTATAATCTGCATGATTCTCTAATTTCCTTTGGGAACTTGGGTAGTTCTCATAATTGGTGCTTGTCCGACACATTATCCGATCCCCCTACCTTTAGGGTGAATGCACCATCATCCTTATCCATGTAGTCTGTACCCTCACACGATGGCTAAATGCAACAAGACACCTTTGAGGCTCTTCAGTCCTCACACCAGGCTTCCCCATTGCAGCATAATGGAACTCCAACTTCATAGCATTTCGGAATTCCTGCTCCGCAGCAACATGCCCTTCCTGTGGCTCCTTGGCCGGCGCAACAGCCCGGATACCCTGAGACCATCCCATCGCCCATTCTGTTCACATCGGAAGGGCATCTCCCTCTACAGGAACTTCTTCACCGGCTCCCTTGGCTGGCCAGAGCAGGCAGCACACAGCATTAAACTACGCAGCGGGATTGCGTGATCCTGCTTTGCAGAGCCCTGAATTAGTTAGACAGCTCTGACTGTTTCAATCGCTCACCACAACTACACAGGAGACGATACGAGAATATACGGCCGCCTTGCTCAGCTTGCCTTTGCTATGCGTCAGGACTTTTGGTGTTTTGCATCTATAGACTACGTGGTGGGTGTCACAGCAGTTATATAGTGATCCGTATCGTAGCCAGAACTTATCGATTTCATCTACTATGTATGTCATGTCATTCAATCAAAACGCAATGCACCATCACGACGTGAATGCGGCAAGCACTAGGCAGATTTCGAGAATTGCCGTGCTGGAAGGGACGTGGGCTAAAAATGAAGCTCCAGTTTGGACGATGTGGCTCAGTTATAGTTACTTTTCATAAAACATGGAAGCGCTGAAAAGAAGCCGTCTTGGGTCGCGTTTGCTACTTAAAGCTCACACAAAAAGAGCCATATCTTTAAACCGAACTAATTGCTACTATCATACAGCATACTATGGGAGGACCAGCCTGATTGTCGCGCCGGTATAGGAAACCTGAAGCTTTCAGGATGGTTGGCGGCTGAGATTGAGGCTCCTCGTAGCTAGGAGCTGAGGGCCGGCAGCCTGAATCGATGTGGTTGTAGCTGGGGTTGCGACCACCCAGGCATTGAAGCTTGCCCGTGACTGCTCGACGGAGGATGCTGGGGCTCATGACAGCTTTGCAAACTCTGCAACGGCACCTGCTGGAGCAATCGGGGTTGGTGGAAAAGCTGGCAGCTGGCCTTGTTGAGGTTGACTGTCACGAAAATTAGCTGTAGGACTTTACAAGGAAGCTGAGGATTTAGAAAATACTTACACAAAGGTCAATTGCGGCTGCTGCATGTGATTCGGCAATTAGCGTAGCAGCAGGTATGGGTGTCTGCGTGGCATATAGAGGCCGTTGGTGAGCTGAGTATGGCCGCGACAGCGCTGTTGTTGCTGTGGTTGGCGTCACAGTAGCTGGCGGCGTGGCTTGGAACAGAACACTCTCCCCGGCGGTACTCCCGGTGGTACTACTGCCGTTCTCTGATTTATCATTCGCGATGGCAGTGAAGATGGTGGCGATGCGGCCCTATAGTTGGCGTCAAGACGCTCGAATAGGCTGGGATCGCGACGAGTGCCGCGCGGACCAGCACCTCGCTGGTGCCGAGAGTGCTGTTGTCGCTGCCGAGTCTCTAAAGGTTGTGGCTCCAGAGGCACATTGGGCCGCTCAACATCTTCAGCAATCTGGTTGCGATCGACCCACCAATGAACATGGTAATCGCTGACTTGAAGGGTGCCAGAGGTGCGCCAAAGCTCGGCGAGGCGGTGCTAACAAGGAAGACCTCTGGACCTGGTATATCGGCCTTCGCAGGGACTAAACTGGTAGCTGCTATCCAGTTGCTGCTTCTCAAGCTCAGCGCGAGCGTACCTTAATTGGTCTGAGGTTTGGAGAAGCGCGTAGCGAGTTATCTTGAAGAGGATGCCTTGATAGAGGGGATGTTCGCAATAGATCGCTATCGTGGCGTCGTCTTTGCCGTCCAAGTGCTGAATAGTATCGACGTGGTCTTGATACAAGGGGTGGAGACGGCGGAAGAGCCAGAGAATGTCTGATCGACTGCTACGCAGCCAGTCTTTCAGGACCCGATGGGCACCCTCAGCCTTGCTTGTGGCTTTCAGCCCGAAGTTAGGATGGGCGTCCACCCAACAGCTCATTAGCTTTTCCTTGTGGTTGTTGAGTCAGTAACACTTCAAGTACGCCGTCGCTTCGAGCGACATGCGTTCACAATCTGCCAGACGAGTCTCGTAATTGACGACGGTAGTAGAATCCATGAGCGCTGTGTAGAGGTTCATGAACTCTTTCATGCTGACATCATCTTCGTGCTCCCTGCCTACACGATGACGGCCGAATTGAGCTGACAGCTGCGTTCGCAAGTAGCTGATTACATTTTTGTTCATGTGCCCGGTGCACATGTTGATCCGCGGGTTGGAAAACACGGCTTGAAGTGCGTTGACGAGAGCTGCTTCATTGTCGGTAAGCCACAGCTCAACTTGAATGCCACTAGACTCGAAGAGAGCTTTAAGCTCGGTTAGGAACCAGGTATAAGACGCCTCGTCTGTGTGCATCATCAAGGCGACCCCCAGATGAATCGTGCGATTATGACCGTTTGAGCCAACCAAATTCGGCAATGGAAAGTTATACTTGTTTGACTTGAAGGTGCAGTCGAGAAGTAGCACATGGGGCGACGAGTTCAGTAGCTCAAGGCATCGTGGGTCGATGAAGGCGAGATGGGTGATAACATTGTCTGAGTCCGTCTTGTACCTAGTCACAAGAGTAAGCGATTTGAGCCCGTCTAGCAACAGCTCTATCTCCACGCACCTGTACCAGTACTCCGCAGCCTCCATCTCCGTAAACAGCACCTCAATTTTGGACTTCGTACTCATCCCGCGCCGATCCAAAGCCCGAAATTCATTGGCGAGGTCTTGACGCTCGAAAACTGCCTCGGGGAAGTCTTTTTTCATCAACATCCGCGCCTGTGCTTGAAAATCTAGTGCCTGGATATGGTTGTGCCCGATGAACTCGTTATAACGACGATACTGTTGAGCAAATTGGGGGGCAAAATGGAACTTTCGTTTTGACTAAAGAGCTGAGTTCCCCAAGTTGTGGGAGCATGGGAATATTATGTAGATAGGGTGCTGGTTGGGTCATCACGTGATGCGGCTGCCAGCACGGCATGGCTCATTCCTCAATAGATACCATTTTTTCGGGCCCAAAAAATATCGCTCTTTCGCTCTAGCGAATTTTATCGCTATTTGTTGGGCAAACCCAATTTTTTGATCAAAAATTATCGTTTCATCGAAATTATCGTTGTTCTGAAGATTGTTATAACGAGTTTCTACTGTAGTACCTAGGATGCCAGGTAACGTATATACAGGTACATAACTGTTTAGTCGGGTTCCATCTGAGGGTTATCGCTACCCGGATCAGTTTTTTTGCCCCGCAGCCATGACCAAGAAAACCACAACCAAGAAGTTTTCATTTGGACCCTCTTTTGGCAGGCCATTACAGTGCGAATTGCCCCAACGCACTTCAGGAGCTAGGGGTCAGTTCGGGGTAGTTAGGAGTCAGTTGTTAGTGGTTAAGTCAGGGTTAGTTAGGGGTTTAGGTATTAGCTAATGGTATTTGCAATGGATAGTTCCGTACTGTGATGACAGGGATAACCGGCACTAAAAGTTTGGTTATGGGATTCTTGGTCGTGGTTGCGGGGCCAAAAAACCTGGTCCATTCTGCGTTGTCACCACCACGCCCTTCAATGGTGAAAGTGCGCGCAATTTTCGCGATCCAAATAATCACCAACTTCATTGCTCGGCTCAACGGCCTACGGAGCGATCTCGCCGTGTTTTTTTTGCACGAACCGACCTCCCGTTGAAAAAATCTGCCTGCCCGCTGCTGACTCCCCGCCATGCCTCGAGATCCTCTCATCGGCCTCGTTGGCAAACCCTCCGCCGGGAAGAGCTCCACGCTGAATAGCTTGACAGATGCTTCCTCCAAAGTCGGTGCGTCTCTTTGTTTTGTATCAAACATAAAGCCTTTCTACCTTTCTTGGTATTTTTCGGATATACACGCTCCATAGCATCAACTTCCTTGTTTCCAACCCACTCCGTCGTACTCACTGGTGTGCTTCCTTGTCCCCAAGACAAATCATCAAATCAGCCCTGTTTTGCTCACTGAATATTTTGTTCCTCCTACCCCAGGCAACTTTCCGTAGGCTCAATTCTTCATTCACTTCCAAGCCCGTATATGATCCTAGAAGCACAAGACTCGTCATATGATAGCATGTGTTTAAAAAGAGCCCTTACGAGTTGTACTTCTCATCCCGCTTGCCACATCACCTCTATTCTTTGCTGACACAACCCTCGCGGACGCCATGTTTCGTTGTGCACAGCTTCACGACAATCGATCCACAACGAGCGATAGGATATCTTCAAATCGACTGCGCCTGTCGCCGACACAAGGTCTCGGACCGCTGCAAACCAAACTACGGCGCTTGCGACAATGGCCGTCGTTCCGTCCCGATTGAGCTCCTCGACGTGGCCGGTCTCGTGCCCGGCGCGCATCAGGGCCGCGGCCTGGGCAACAAATTTCTTGACGACCTGCGGCATGCCGACGCGCTGATTCACGTCGTCGACGCCTCCGGGACCGTCGACGCCGAGGGCAAAGAAACAAGGGGCTATGATCCCTCCGTCGACATCGCCTGGCTGCGGAGCGAGCTCGTTGCCTGGATTCTGGGTAACCTCATGCAGCGATGGGGCAGCGTGCGCAGACGCCATGTAGCCGTCAAGGCCACCGCCGTGGAGACTCTCCAAGCGCAATTCTCTGGCTACGGTTCGACCGCCACTGTAATTGCCCGCACGCTCGATCGTGCCGCCATCAAGGAACCCCTCGAGCAATGGTCCGACGAGACCGTGGCGCACGTCGTCGACGCCTTTGTGAACGAGAAGTTTCCCACCGTCATCGCCCTCAACAAGATTGACCATCCGGATGCGGACAAGAACATTGCCAAGATTGCCAAGATGCAAGATCCCAACACCTTGGTCCTCTGCTCGGCCATTTCGGAGATCTTTTTGCGCAAAATGACGAAGCAGGGTTATATCCGCTACGTCGAGGGAAGCGAATTCGTTGATACCCGGGACGATCTCATTGAGCAGGGTGATCCTGAAGGCGGCAACCTGAAGCCGCTCGACGACAAGAACAGAACCCGCATCGAGAACCTCAAGGACATGGTTCTCTACCGCTTCGGCTCTACCGGCGTAGTCCAGGTATTGTCCCGCGCCGCTCAGCTGCTGGGCTTAGTCCCCGTTTTTCCCGTCCGCAACACCGCCACCTTCAGTTCCGGCGCCGCCGAGTCCAAGGCCGTCTTCCGGGACTGCGTCCTCGTCAAGAAGGGCCTCACGGTGGGAGATGTGGCCAGGAAGGTCATGGGCGATGCGCCAGTCGCCTACATCGAGGGTGTGGGGGGGTTACGAGTCGCTGAAGATGATTCTGTGGCTGTGGGCAAGAACGATGTGAGTTCTTTTTTTTTTTTCTAGTTTCATTATTTTTTTATTCCCGGTTTTGTCCGCGGCGCTTTCATTGGTATTATTTTGTCTTGCGTTGCTTTTCCTTCCCGGCCTATGTTATGTAGTTACGTTGCTATGCATTGTAGGAAGGCCAAACCCGCAGACAATATATTGTCTGGGAATATGATCGTGAGCTGACCTCGACAACATAGATTCTATCATTTAAAGTAGGGCGTGCTTAGAGAAACTAGGTCTGCAGGAGGAGAATTAGGGAAAATCGAATTCCAGCGCAAGAAAGGAAACCGTCCCTTACAACACAAAAATATAGCTCTCGCGTTGGGATGGGATGGAAAGTGGCGTTTTTGACCCTATTAGACAAGCCAGTAGACACAAAAGATGAACTCGTCTGTTGATGTGTTATTTTTGCATTCATGGTTCTGTTTACACCATACGCCTCTATGGGCGAGTAGGGAAACCCATCCCCGGCCTGAGCAATCCAAGGTGTTTTCTCAACCTCGAAATGTTACACCGGAGTTGCTTCTCTCTGTCAACACTTCATGAGCAAGGTATCTACATCGTATGTGCTCAATTCACATGAACTAATTCGAGAGTATTTCGAGGTGCAAGACACGCATGCGCGAACCCAACACACGCTGACGCGTGTTCAATATCCCCTATGCCTCCAGGGACCTACGACGTGCTGACGAAGTCTGAACAGTGTCGTAGTTGCGGATGGGAATGAGAATGAGCGCGAGGCAGTGCGGCCGCCGGCGACGCTTGGCCGGTAGTCGAAGGGTTGAGGACTTGAGTCTTGACATTTGACAATCCCACCGCTCTATCACGGGTTGACCTTTTCGGAGTTACATATCTAGGTACATACGTACATATCCCCTCTGTGTCCAAATGCAAATCTGCACACACAGGTGACAGGATGTTATAGCCGGAAATACCTATGCACGATTCTGCCTCACTGTTTATCGACACGATGCCTCGTATATTTCAAGCCTCTGCCCGTCTGCTCAATCTCCCTTCTTCAAGCTTACTACGCCTGCCCGGAAGCCACCCACGCCGTTGCTGATGTAGCATTTTTCGCCATCGATAAGTTGGTCAGCTCTGATTTCCTGCTCAACCGCCAAACCCCTGTGTTTTTCACATTTGTTAGCAATCGAGGCGAATGGAATTTCATGTTTCAGGTGCAAGGAGTGCGTACCGCTCTAAAGCCCAGCGCCTTGTTGTGCCGTCGTTCCCTCCGCTTCCATGCTCGTGGCTGAATGCACGAGACACGGGGGGCGTAATCCAGCGTCCATCGCGCCAGAAATATGGCGTTGTTATACTGCCTTCCATGATAGACCCGTCTTTATTGTTCGTGATGAGGACCTCTACAGCATCTGCGGGATGAGTCGACCCAATTTCCGCCCTCTGTCGAGCTTCCTCATACACAGCTCGGTTGGTAGTCTTGAAATGGGTGTACTCGGAACGAGGCGACTTCAATTCGTCTACCACGACTGTGAACAATGGAGGGACCTGAGGCTGGCTAGACTGTGGCTGGGTGCCGGGGGCAGGAAGTGATTCGGGAAACAAATTGCCCAAGGCAACTGCAGGTGTTTTGAACTTCTGGAAGCTGATTTCGCCTTCGTGAGTGACCACGATGCGCAATCGCAGCGGTTCCGACTGCCCCGGTCCAACGGCATTCGCAGCAGACTTGGCAAGAAATTCCAGGCCTTCCTTTCCCGCGAGTTTCTCTATCGCCTGTTGCCACTTCCAGTGCGTCGCGGCCCGCAGCATCCGGTCTCTGTGGTAGTCCAGCATGTACAATGGAGACTCGTTGTGGTTGTTCCATCCAGCATGCCCTGACCCCTTGGAGGGAACCTGTCTCAGGTCGAGATCATATCTCAAGGAGGTGAAGATGGAAAAGTCGGCTGACATCTTTGCGGTAGTGTCAGGTCACGACGACTGAACGTTGTGTGCGAGAGAGGTGGGCGGGAATTAGGCCGTCCGCGTCGGTATAAAAATGAGGAGATGACAGAGGGATTCGGAATGCCTCTATGGTTGCATCGGGTATCTTATCGGACAAAGCTGGGTGGGTGTTTCTTACAAATCCCGAGCCAAAGATGTCAGCAACGGCAAATGTGATGCCGGTAATAAGCGGAGAGGCTATCATTCCGTCAGAGGCAGTGCGGTACATCGCGCACACTCAAGTCCAGCCAGGTATCATATTGACATGAGCTCACAGAATGCAATTAGTCACCGCTGCAACCTCTGTTTAGAATCAACAGGTCTATGAGTGAACTCGCGGAAAGCGCAGCACGAATGAGGGCCGCGACGAACATTAGCCAAGGGTCGTTCCGAAGAGCATTCTCGTCTTCTCTGTTGACGTTTCGCACAACAACTGGGGCGAATTGATGTTCCGAGGAGGAGACCGACATGCCATTGGCCACAGCTTACTTATGTAGGGACCTATGCCATGTACCTAATGTGGGACCCAGTCAAGCAGCCGCCGTTGAGCCGCAGCAGAACGGCGAAATTTCGACGGGCTGCTGCTGCGCTCCTACCTCTGCCATTGACGCATTCTCATCAAGGCAAACCGTTTTTTTCCTGCGCCTGTCCAGCCAGCAACACCAGCCTTCACCATCTCGGTCTGCCCTCTGGTATCGCGCCATCCGACCAGTTTCTGTTCTCCTATTTTGCCCTTTCTAGTCTTCTTTTTTGTTATCAGCATTCCGTACCCTCACATCATGTCTACCTCCTTGCCGTCAATGCCTCCCCCGAGGCCCGTGGCCATTCCGCTAGATGCGCCGTCGTCAACCTGGGACCGCCTCACTTCGTGGATTTCCGAGAACAAAGTTGCAGTCTACACTATTGCAGGCGCTGCTGTTGTCGTCACTGGTGCTGGGGCGGTCTACTACTTGAACTCGGACTCAGTATGTTTCCGGCTTGTTTGATGCAGCTTTGTTATTCCAGTCCCGCCTCATTTGCTCCATCTCGCTACCACCTGTTTTTTTGGTTGCGAGACTCATTCTCACCACTTGCTTTAAGTCAAAATCACTGAGTATCCCCTGTCGGACGGGGCCAAAGGGTACGTGGCTAACAGCTTTGACCTACCAGACACCGAGATCAGACTCAGCCCCCAAGCTCAGCAAGAAGGAAAGACGAAAGCGAAAAGAGGCCGAGCGCAAAGCCGCAGAAACCAAAGAATCAAGTCCTGCCGAATCGAATGCAAAGACTGCCTCGGTAGAGAGCGAGGAAGAACTCCCCGAGATTGACGAAGAGAGCGTCAAGAATCTGACACCGGAGCAACGTGAGCAGTACGCCGCAAAGCTCAAGCAAGCTGGGAACCGAGCGTACGGAGACAAGGCATATAACAAGGCCATTGGCTTCTATTCGCAGGCTATTCTCTGCAAGCCCGATCCCGTCTTCTACTCCAACAGAGCCGCTTGTTATAGCGCCATGAGTGAGTGGGACAAGGTTGTGGACGATACCACCGCTGCCATCAACATGGATCCCGAGTACATCAAGGCCCTCAACCGTCGAGCTACCGCCTACGAGCACCAGAAGAATTACTCGGAAGCTCTGCTCGACTTCACCGCCTCGTGCATCATTGACAACTTCAAGAGCGAGTCGACCGCCCACGCCGTCGAGCGCCTCCTCAAAGTGTTTGCGGAGCACCGCGCCAAGGAGATGATGGCTTCTCGAACTGTCAAGCTTCCCAGCCCCATCTTTGTCGGCAACTACCTCCAGAGCTTCCGACCCAAGCCTCGCCCTGCGGGTCTCGAGGATTCGATCGAACTAGACCCCCAGACCGGCAAGGGCCAGCTTCAGCTCGGTCTGCGCGCGTTGGAGAAGAAGACGGGAGAGGGTTATGAAGAGGCCAGACAAGCGTTTGAGAAAGCCCTAGAGCTCGGTAACCTGGGCGAGTACGAAGCTCTGGCCTACAACTCTCGTGGCACCATGCGAACTCTGCTTGGAAACCACGCTGAAGCTACCCACGACTTCGACAAGAGCATCGAGCTCGACCCCACCATGGTTCAGAGCTACATCAAGCGCGCCAGTATCAGCCTTGAGCTAGGTAACCCCTCCGAGGCCGAGGCCGAGTTTGCCAAGGCCATTGAGCTGAACCAGGAAGACCCTGACGTCTACTACCACCGCGCCCAAACCAGCTTTGTCAAGGGCGATCTTGCCGACGCTCAGAAAGACTTTCAAAAGTCAATCGACCTGGATAAGGACTTCATTTTCTCTCACATTCAACTTGGTGTGACACAGTACAAGATGGGCTCTATTGCCTCGTCCATGGCCACCTTCCGACGATGCATTAAAAACTTCCCCAGAGTTCCCGATGTTTACAACTACTACGGTGAGCTGCTGCTCGACCAAGGCAATTACTCGGAAGCGGTGGAGAAGTTCGATAAGGCCATGGAGATGGAGAAGCAGACAAAGCCCATGGCCATGAATGTTTTGCCTCTCATCAACAAGGCTCTCGGCCTGTTCCAGTGGAAGCAAGATTTCAAGGAGGCCGAGCAGCTGTGCCAAAAAGCCCTCATCAGTAAGTCTGTTCCCGAACCTTAACATGTTGTGGTCTACACCAACCTACTTCCTTCGCTGTATTTGCCTGATTTTTTTTTTTCCTCTTTCTGTTCCTTCACAATCTAACGCACTCTCTCAATTCTAGTCGACCCTGAGTGTGATATCGCCGTGGCCACCATGGCCCAGCTTCTTCTGCAGCAAAACAAGGTGACCGAAGCTCTCAAGTACTTTGAGCGCGCCGCTGAGCTCGCTCGCACCGAAGCGGAAATTGTTAGCGCCCTTTCCTACGCTGAAGCCACCAGGACACAGGTTCAGGTCGCCGAGAAGTACCCGAAACTGGCTTCTAAGCTGGCTGGTGCGGGCGGCGCCGGCCCCTCAGGGATGAGCATGGGCCGATAAAGCAAAACCTCACTCTCGGTAATGAACAAAGGAAAAGAGGAAAGAGAATCTCCGGATCGTTGTAATCGTGCTTTTGTTTGGGCCTTTTCTTTTTACCATCTCGATCACCACAATTCCCCATCTTTGTTCCTACCTTTTAAGTTTATCATTCTGTAGAAAGAAAAGCAGCACTCTTCGCATCATCAACGGCACAGAATGCAGAAAGAACTGGAGCAACAAAAAGAAGGGGGATCAACAGGTGAAGGCAACAGAAGAGTTGCAGTCTCGTCCATCGCGGCCACGGGGCATCAGAGCTCGGCAGAGTGGGGAGGAAAAAGAGATCAGGATACCTACCGACAACGTATGTGTTGCAGTAAATCGTAACCGCAACGCAGCCACCCCGGGGCTGGTTTTGCCAAGCATCTCCGCGGTGTAGGGGGTACATGATTATTAAAGGGATTTGGTGTTGTCAAAAACGATTCTACAGTGTATGATAGGGAAACGAAGAAAATCTTGCATTCGAGGATTGAGGGATTTCGGTTTGGTGCTGGTAGGTGGGTAGGTAGGTAGTCTTGTACATGTAGCGATACATAGTAGAGACCTAAGTAGTGGGTATTTTTAATGAAAACGTCTCCCTCCTCTTGGATGATGCATTGTTGGTTTGATGCGATGTGATGCCCATAAAAGGGAGCACAATTGTCAAATCCTAGATACCTAGGGATCGACATTGTGGTCAATTCAGCAACAAGGTTCTCAATTGGGGGGGGGTCGACAAACGAACGTTACATACCTATACGGAGTACCTTAGGTAGTATTGATGAAAACCCACCAACCCTTCATATTCATTGACATCTATGCAATCGATGGGATGTTTCTTGCTTTATTAAAACGTCATTTTACAGATATTACATGCCCCAACCAAGTTCCAGTACTCCTCATCCATCACCAACCCACTCTGCCAAAAATTTCGTTCCTACATCGTCACAGCATCTGAGCATAAAGGGTTGTCCGAACCTTCCACCACGAATAAGATTGGCTCCAGACTTTTTCCGTCAACAGCATTACATGGCCATTTCGTGATACATAGAATAGTAAAGAGATGCAGAAATGTCAACTGGGAATAAAGGGGGAAACAGGGGCCAATGGCGGCCCTGAATGTTTCTATAAAAAAAAAAAAGATTAACCCACCCCTTGCAGGGGGTGTGGGGGAAGACATGTACAAGTGAATCAAGAAAAATCGTCAAGACCTACTACGCCAGAGTTGATAAACAACGCTGGCTTCGCAGAACGCCAAGACAGATAGAGTATCATGAATAAGTCCGGGAAAAAATAACGAGATCTGAACGCCGGTTTTCGCCTCTCTTTAACATCAAGAATGGAGATCTCCTTCCGCTTTTTGTCACGCATTGCGCGTCGTTGCTCCGTATGTAGAACGAGTTAGATATGAACAGCATAATAGAGTTGCTCCTACTTCCTGCCACAATTGTTGCCGGTAAGACAGATTCCAAGGCCAACCCCGAGAGCGACGGCAATGATGATGATGACAACGATAAAGAGGCACCACCATTTGAGCTTGCGTGCGCGTCGGGCAGAATTTGTCGCTTGCTTGACTTGCTCGTTGCCTTGCGCCAGGTGGTCAGTGGTCTGTTGGGCGTTCTCTTCGGCGGTCTGGATAACGGGCTCCTGCTGTTCCACCACGGTGGCCAGCTCCTGGTATAGTAGCGCCAGCTCAGAAAGCGTTTGCTCAATGCGCTGCAATTCGTTGTGACGAGCTCTAACATTTCCAAGCAAGGATGTGGCGTGACCGGTGCGGTTGTCTTTTAGCTAAAAGTCTATTGTTAGCTTGGGGTTCGATGCGCACAGAACAGGTGTGTGAAAAGTGATGCATGGGCACGAGTGGAAACGCGAAGCAAAATGAAAAAAAAGGGGAGGAGAGAAGCTTACCGCCGACTCGAAGACACCTTGGCCACCATAATTCGACTCCATAGCTTGCTGGATTTCTTGCTCGGAAGCATCGGGATAGACTATTTCGTACTGACGGCGAATTTGCTGGTTATATTTTTGCTGGTACTCATGCTCCACACTCTGGTACTTGGCTAGCTCGGACTTGAAGTACGTCTTGAGAGACTGCAGCTGGGTATTTTTGGTGTTGCGATGGTTGTCCGTGGTGTTGGCGAGGTCGCGCTCCAGGCCCTTGATGCCGTCCTTGATAGCCGAAGTTTGAATTTGGGTTTGCGACACATAATGGTCCAGCTGATCCTTGGCCTGGGGATCTGTACTCGCGAGAGTGCGCTGATGTAATAGACCGATGTAGTCCACAGAGCCAGAAAGACCGTCAATATCGCTCCGTAGCTCCTTGACTCGCTGTAGGAATTGATCTAGGGGGAGAATTCGCGCCTGCGATGGTTGCGACCCTTGTTGAGGTGATTCGCCATAGTTGCGCATTTCATATTGACCTTGTGTGTAAGGGTTTTCCTGTCGTTTGTACAGACAGGAGTTAGCCATTCAACAGATGTTCTGAGAGGCACGAGAGAGCACCCAGGATGGCGGTAGCCAGTCGGCACTCGCGGGATGAAGGCGCTGCGGTGATGCGGTGTGCGCCCCGGGCTTTGCCGTCATGAACGTACCTGGCCGTAGCCATGGGCTGCTTCTTCGGCAGGGCCTTGGTGATATGGGTTCTTCTGTCCGTACGACATTATGAGGCGTCTTTGCAGGTGTCAATGGTGCACGTTGCGGCAACGAGCAAAGAAAGCGGAACGTGCTCTGCTTGATTGAAGCTTTGGAGAATGACGATGTCATTGGAGTACCAGGTAGGCGAGCCAAGTGAGTGAGGGAGGGACGTGGTGGTTGGCGGGGACGTCGCATGGAAAGGTGAGCCAATCAAAAACACGGGAGGCGGGGCAGCTAGGGTCCCCTCATGAGGTAGGTACATTAGGTACCTCCTATTCACCTACCTACCGGAAAGCGCCTTGCCAGAACTGTCGGTTCGGTCCTTGCTCCGCTTTCAGTCAATCACCCTATTACCCCGCAGTTTTGTTATTTGTCATCGCTCTCTCACATTTTTCTTGTGAGATGTTGTTGCTACTTGTTGAGACACCTTTTGTGATCAAGGGACGCTTTCTGTGGAGCTGTCGTGTCAGTCTGGATTTGCATATTTCTCTTGCTGTTCTTTAGTTACATTCCGTTCCGTTGGTTTCCTAGGCATCTGGAGAGATCGCATGAGAAAGAGAAGGGGGGTGGTTGGGTTTTGGTCATGCTTTAGGACTTAGTTCCTGTTGTGCGGATAGTGAATTTAGTCTCATTCTATCTTCTCTTTTAAGTCTGGCGGATCGTGTCACATCTATCAGCAGTTCAGTTCTTCTCTTGTCCTTTCTCAGTGAGCTGAGGTTCTGTTCTTTGTCCGTCTGGACACCTGTTCGACCTTGATCCGGGTTTCTAGCTTTTCCGGCCCTCCGACCTCCGAAATTCACTCCTACCTGATACCTATGTACATAATGGGTATTTGCAACGGTACGTTGGGCAGCTGCCGATGGTACAAGCTGCGACTGCACAGGGCCATCATCACCGTAGCCAGGACCATCCACTGGTTTGTCTATCGACCGTCGCGCCTCCTCACAGAAATCCTTGAGAGAAGCCACAACCTCGTCTAGACTCAACACATCAGAATCGCTCCTCTACGCGCTCAGTTCGAAACACGACTTACGGAGGGATTTCCACTTGCCGCAGGCTTGAATAACGCAGTTTTGGCCGTCGTTCTGAATCTCGTCGGCGTTGTCGCAAGCACATTCATAGTCTTTTAGCTTGCAATTGGTAGCGATATTGACTGAGTCCAAGAGGCAGTCTCGCGCACACTCGGTGATTATACTGATGATGTCTACGCCCATGACCGTGCTGGTGCAAGTAGCCAGGAGAAAGGCGATGGAGGCTTTCATTTCAGAGGTGAAGGCTTCGGCGTCTTTAAAAAATTTCCTGAAGTTGTAATGATTAATCAGACCTTGAGACTGCATAGAGAATCTTTCTTGCTTTTTCTTTTTCTATTCTTCGCGGTCGATCGTGAGAACCAAAGTCCAGAGGATCCCCCTAGAGGCTAGGGCTTTGTACAGCAGAGATGGCTAGAGACACAAATAAGAACATAGTCTCCTACATGGTCCAACTCTTGCCTCATAGACCTAACTACCTCTGTCAAGACGACGTCGTCTCCAATAGGACAAGAGCTGCCAGCGTTAATGTCCACCAAAAAGATGGGCAAGCTACGATGGGAAAATCTCTGCCGAGAAAATTTGGCGCTTCCTTCATGGGCCTCGATACTGCTATCTAGTAAGTTCTAGAGAAAGCCGGGATGCCAGTCGTCACAGCCAAGGTCTATGCACGGAGAATTTTGGCAAAAGCAGCCTCGACGGGTTAAGCCCGAAGATGCCGCTGAGACTGAAATAGGGATAGGGTTTCCGCTCGGGCATCATGTGAGATGAATGGCCCAGCACTTGCACAAAGACCTTGTGCGAAGGTTTTCCTCGGCGCGACGGGAAATATCAAGAAGAGAATGTGTTGCACAAAAGAATGGATCAGCAGTATTGACTGTATTGACTGTATTGACTGTATTGACTGTATTGATTGTATTGACGTGTCAAGTGGTGTCATTTCGCCTGGGGGTATTCGCTTGTGGCGATGCGTCAACACCTACAGCTTCTTCTGCGTACGTCATGCATTTGCTCAATTTGAGCCTCTATGTACATATAGGTAGGTATAGACTGCACTTAGTACTAAATTGCGTGTCTCTCATTCCCTAGCATGGCTGTTTGTGGTATTTTTGCCGGGGAGATGCAGATATATAGTGCGCATGTTGGCGTCAGGCGATCCGAAGAATTGTCTACGCAGCCTCTCTAGACCAAGTACATGTATAGAGTCAAGAATACGGGAAGGGTCCATCTTCGGAACCATCGGTATTACAGAGGGAATCATCTGCGTCGCTGGTGCTAGACCTCGGCGTAGAAGTGAATTATGTACAAGCAAATATCAACAATGAAGGGAGGACAAAGGGCAAGGGCAAGCGGTCATGTCACGACGGTCCATTGACTTGACATAGTACTCCATAGATTCCGATTATACAAGATTGACCATTGTTTCAGGATGCAAGTCTTTGTTGCTCCTAATCTCTGATCACTGTTGATGGTCTTCCCTTGAGACGCCTTGCAAAGAGTTTGAGACACGGCGTTTACACGGTATTTGCGCTGCCAATTGTTTGCAGCTTGATAGTTCTTTCCCGCCTGCCAGACATGCTGCGTACGGACAGTTCATTCTAGGCCGGTTACGGCTCTTGAACATCCTCCCTTCTGCGTACGCCGGTGTTAGGTTGTTAAACCGCACCCATGGCGAGGCGACTGCTCAACGCATTGCATAATTGGCCTCATGGTATGTATCGAAGAGTTTCACCTCTAGTCGGAGCCATCGTCAGCCTGCGCGGGACGACTACACGACAACTTGAGTCTCCACTCGACTCTCGTGCTGCACCGAACGCTTGCCGAAAGCCGGATTGAGTAAAACGATCGCGGTGTGTGCTACATGATTGCCAGCGAGCCAGCTCATAGATAGTTCTTCTTCTTTGCTGTTCTCGTGTACTGTGATAGATGCCACTCGACATCTCCGTCCTTGTTCTCAAGTGTACCACCCCTGATCTCAAATGGACGCATTGTCATTCTGGGGCCAACCTCTGCGAGCTCGACACTGTCATATCCGGTCCGAACAAAGACGTGGTGTCTGAGCTCGATACTGTCGTCGATGTTTTTGAACGTGACAACTCGACTGCCCATTTTGTTTTTGCTGGTTATGGCCTCTCTTGGTGGGAAAATATGTTTCAATATTTTCGCAATGCGTTTTCCCAACGGCGATGTAAACCCGTCCATGATGATGTGCGGATAGGACTCTGATACTGTTCCTCTAACACTGCCTGGAATGTCATGTCGCAGTACCACGTTGTGAAGTGAGAATGATATCGTCGGTCCATGTGGGAAATGCGACAGGGTCAGCGCAGTAGGGGTACCTCGATGTTCGTCTGATTGCATTTATTGACACCAACGCATCAGTAGGGGTCCCATTCGAGTGTCCACGAATACGAAAGAAGTTACTCACGAAGCAGAATCAGGTCGGATAAGCCAGCAGACTGGGCTGACTTCACTAAATCCGGAAGAATGAGGTTTCCACGATTTAAACGAACGGAGGTTGGTAATAGCAATCTAATCTCCTTTGCAAACGCCGACAATCGAGCGGAAGGGTCTCGTGAAGTCGTCACTGATGTTGATCAGTGTGTGGTCAAACTGGGCTGTGGTGGGGTGGAAGTCGAAGTCCTGGACTTACCCAAGACACGAGGATCTACCACTCCAGAGAGTTGTGCGTATTCGTCATCGAGGTCCAGCTGCTCGTTTGTGCTCAAGTCGGGAGCGCTTTCGTCATACTGATAATCTTTGCGCAAGGCTTTGTCGTTGGCGATGGTAGGATCCAGAGACTTTCCCGAGGCCAGTGAAGCTCGCAATTTTGCTCGCTTTTCGCTAATCTCAGCATCACGAAGAAGAGCTGCTCTGCGATAGAGATAATCCCGCCTTTGACGGGCTTGTCGACGCTGCAATGGAGTGATTGATTAGCATCGCCGGAACAAATCGTCAAGGTGCATTCGAAGGCTGAACCTACAATCATGTTTCTTGGTATCTAACGCCCGAGATACCGCTGATGGCAAAAACTCCGACTGATGAAAAATTCCGTGTGCGCGTGGTTTTAAGTCACAAATAAGTTGCAATTGCCTACTAGATCAATAACTTTGGCTCAATTGCATTCACCTTGGTTATGCACTCGATTTTCGCGATGGCCCACTTCGAAAGATTCCTGATCTGATGGGTCATGGGACCAGGTTCCAAGGGAATTTTTTGGCTGCGACTTATCGATAAAGACAGCCCGCTCATCACGTGGGCGCAGGTCCCACTAATCAACTCCAACGCGCAACAAACATCCGGGCTGCATCCTTTCCACAGTCGACTAACTATTACGCCGAGTCTTCGTCCTTTCAACAACCAAAATCATCTCGCAATCTCAGCCGACTCGCTTTACTACTAATTCTTGCGAATAAAATTATCTGAGCTCCCGGTTCTTTCTCGCGCAGCTACCGATTGCAGGTGTTCCGCGTCTCTATCTATACGCTTTGTCGCGATAATGTGAAAACCACGGCACAATTTGGAACCAACGATACCTTTGACTCATCCCGTGCCGATCAGCTCCCATCCTGCTGCGCCGGGCAGAACTCTAATAATATATACTGAACATCCAAAGACTAAGGGTACGTTACCTCACTACACAATGCTCTCGCACTCCGTATATCGCTTGCAGAGGAGCATCTCCAAGCTTTGCCGACTTCTACTGCCCTTCTTTGCTGCGTCCCTGTATTCACTGCTTGGCTAACGTGGAATATAGGAAAACACGCCGCGAGTGACCCCTCGGTCTTCATACCATCCTCACCCCCTTGCAAGACATCATGGAGGGTGCCTTCACCCATGTCGGGAACCATCTGATTTCTGATTCAGCTGCAGCCATCAAGGCTGGAACTGATGAGTTATCTGCTCTTGGAACCGACGATAATTTACTGTATCCCAAGTATGACGGTGGCCCCAGTGGCCGCCTACGTGCCGACGATGACGACAACCAGACCGAGGTCTTTGAAGACGATGAAAATGAAAGTCTCAACAGCGTTCCTGTGGACGGCATGATGGGCTTGAAATTGAAGAGTGCTGAAGAACCCAAAGAACTTCCCGCTCATGCATGCGCGTAAGCAACACATAGCCAAGCGCTGGGGCGAGAATAAGAAATATGAATCGAAATCGCTAACATGATGTTCTGAAGATATTGTGGCATTCACTCTCCTTCCTGTGTCGTCAAGTGTCTGACCTGCAACAAATGGTTTTGCAGCGCCAGAGGCAACGGCACTTCGACCCACATTATCAACCACCTGGTTCGAGCGAGACACAAAGAGGTTCAGCTTCATCCCGACTCTGCTCTCGGAGATACCATCCTGGAGTGCTACAACTGTGGAACGAAAAATGCGTTTCTGCTTGGATTTATCCCGGCAAAATCGGATACGGTTGTTGTGCTGCTTTGTCGGCAACCTTGTGCATCTAGCTCATCAAACAAGGACATGAACTGGGACATCAGCCGCTGGGAGCCCTTAATTGCGGAGCGAGCATTTTTGCCCTGGCTCGTCCACGCTCCGTCCGATGTCGAGCAACTCCGCGCTCGTCATTTGTCTCCCACCACGATTGCGAGACTGGAAGAGATGTGGAAAGTCGAGCCTAACGCTACTGTGACAGATCTTGATAAAGCATCTCACGTTGACGATGATCCTGACCCGGTTCTCCTACGCTATGATGATCCATACCATTACCAAAATATATTCGGACCGCTGGTAAAAATGGAGTCTGACTATGACAAGAAACTCAAGGAAGCTCAGTCAGAAGACGGCCTTGTTGTCCGTTGGGACTATGGCCTTAATAATAAGCACCTTGTCAGCTTCAACCTCCACAAAATCGAATCTGGAGACGTCAAGCTTGCCGTTGGTGACGAAATGAGGCTTCGATACAATGGTGAACTTCGTGAACCTTGGGAAGGCGTCGGCTATGTCATCAAAATCCCCAACAGCCAGTCTGATGAAGTGTGTCTGGAGCTACGCAAAACTGGTAATGAGAAAAACGTGCCCACAGATCTTTCTCACAATTTCTCCGCCGATTACGTCTGGAAAGCCACATCATATGATCGAATGCAGCTTGCCATGAAAACCTTTGCTGTTGACGACATGAGCGTTTCAGGCTACATTTTCCACACTCTTCTGGGGCACGAGGTCCAACTTCAGCCCATGCAAACAAAGCTGCCCAGGAAATGGTCTGCTCCGGAGCTTCCCGAACTCAACCAGAGTCAGGTCGATGCCATCAGATCTGTGCTCCAAAAGCCCTTGAGTCTCATTCAAGGGCCGCCCGGTACAGGAAAGACGGTCACTTCTGCTACCATCATTTACCATCTTGCTAAGATGAGTGGTAATCAAGTCCTGGTTTGCGCTCCTTCCAACGTGGCTGTGGACCAACTTTGCGATCGAGTACACCGCACTGGTCTCAAGGTCGTCCGCCTGACGGCCAAATCCCGAGAAGATGTGGAATCCTCAGTCAGCTCTCTTTCTTTACACGAACAGGTTCGGTCGATGGGGCTCAACAGCGAACTCGTGAAGCTTTCCCAACTGAAAAACGATGTTGGTGAACTTTCCAGTCAAGACGAGAAGAAGTTCAAACAGCTCACGAAAGCTGCTGAACGGGAAATCCTCAACAACGCAGACGTGATCTGCTGTACTTGTGTTGGTGCTGGAGATCCTCGACTGTCCAAGATGAAGTTTCGCAATGTCCTCATCGATGAGTCTACGCAGTCGGCTGAGCCAGAGTGCATGATCCCCCTCGTCCTCGGTTGCAAGCAGGTAGTACTGGTCGGCGACCACAAGCAGCTTGGCCCCGTTATCATGAACAAGAAAGCGGCCAAGGCTGGTCTGAATCAGTCACTCTTCGAGCGACTGATTAATCTTCATCTTGCTCCTATTCGGCTTACCACGCAATATCGTATGCATCCGTGCCTCTCCGAATTCCCTTCCAACATGTTTTATGATGGCAGCTTGCAAAACGGCATCACACATGAGCATCGTCTCAGGAAGGACGTGGACTTTCCCTGGCCTGTTGTGGAGACGCCCATGATGTTCTGGTCCAACCTCGGTCACGAAGAAATTTCGACTTCCGGGACATCGTATCTCAATCGCACAGAGGCTTCCAATGTCGAGAAGACGGTGACCCGATTCTTCAAGGCAGGCGTCAAACCTTGGGAAATCGGTGTCATCACACCATATGAGGGCCAGAGAAGTTACATTGTCACCACCATGCAGAACTCGGGGACGTACAAAAAGGAGTTCTACAAGGAGGTCGAGGTAGCGTCTGTCGATGCGTTCCAAGGTCGTGAAAAGGACTTCATCGTTCTCTCTTGTGTCCGTTCCAACGAAAACCAGGGTATAGGTTTCCTCTCCGATCCACGTCGTCTGAACGTGGCTCTCACCCGAGCCAAATATGGTCTCGTGATTCTGGGCAATCCCAAAGTTTTATCCAAGCATGAGCTTTGGCACAACTTGTTGGTGCATTTCAAGGATCGAAAGTGCTTCGTCGAAGGCCCTTTGACCAATTTGCAGGCCTGTTTGCTCCAGTTCAGCCGACCCAAGGTTAGCTTTCGCCAGAAGAACAACTACCAAATGCAGTACGGCGCTGGCCCTACAGCTGGCCCTGGTGGAAGTGGATATGCCAACGGCCGTTTCAATGGTGGCGGTCCACCTGGACGAGATTTCGACGCGGGATCCATGCTATCCTACATTCCCGATGATGTATCGTCTATCCAGGGCTCAGCCTTTGGAGGTGCCAATTTGAACACGTCCTTCCCACCAATGTTCTCGAGCTTCACGCCTGATCAGTGGCCTGGCCTCCCTGGGGTTCCAGCTCCTGGGCGTCACAACAAAGGACGTATGCGAGCCGCAGAAAGCGTTGCTGGCGAGAGTGTGGCCAACTCTGAACTGACGGATGCGACCAGTAGCGTGCTCGGTGGTAAAGGTGTCGGACAGGGAGGTGTCAGCTTAGGTGCCGGGTTACACGATGCAGTCACGGGTATGCGTCCGGTCTCGTATACCCAGAGTGACAGACTCAAGCAATATGTGGAGAGCAACGGGCGCATTGGGCCAGGAAGCGGATTTGGCCGACGATATGATGATGATGAGAAGAGCATTAGCACTGCTTTCCGCAGTCAGATCGGCGGCGGCTACGATTGATCAAGTGGCACGCGGAAACGGCCAGAGAAGCTGATTTTGTGTGATTTCATTGAGAAGGCGACAAATACTGCTGAGCAGGCTGACGCATTCAGGCGGGGGCGAAACGGTTGCTGAAGGGCGCTCGCAGAGTCCTAGCTGGCAAGCGTGAGCGTGGGCGGCCGCATGAACGAGGTAGACTAGCCACGGCTGAGATGACGATGAAAGATGCGATGCAGAGTGTCGAGCAGCATCCGACAGGTGCAGTCTCAGGAAGATGTCGACTTGGGGATGAACGACTTTGCGTTCTCTGAACCTCATGTAGCTGTAAAGTGGCTACCGACAGGGCAGGGGCAGAGCCAGAGCCAGAGGCAGCCTGCGTGGCCGACGACCTTTCTGTGCTCAACTCTTTTTGGAGCATGCGAAGACCACTGCCGAAGACGGCGCACTGGCTGCAAGTGGCAGGAGGCTGTTAAGGTATGAGTTTCGACAGAAACGGACAGCTTGACCGCGGTAGGCTGGAGAAGGACGTCGATGCAAGACGAGAGCAACGGGGTCAGTCCACGCTATCATGTGCAGGAACACTCTCGGGCGCGCGAGGCAGATGTATTTGCCGGTTTCGACCTGAGTGAACCACCCGTGGTAGATGGGTGGATGGATCAATTTTGAGGAGAAGCAATGCTTAGTGCTATGTATGTTACTGTGTGATTTGACGACCGACTCGAGATACATTCATTACATCAAACAGATACGAGAGAATAGGATGGAGCTGCGAGGACTCCTTGATTGCCGTGAGTGATGATGAAATTGGTGGGTTCAGAGGTACTCTCGAAGCAGGGCATGAAGCAGCCATGGCTTTTCCAAGTCCATGGCTGCTCAGAAGGACGGATAAAGGTGCTGAAGGTGAAAGTATCAAACTTTGGAAACTTGAAGAAAGGTGGATTTTGGGGTGAGGAAATGTCAAATTATATCCGACAAGTCCCGACCCTTACACTTAACATATGCAATGTACTACCTCATGAGGATGAAAGTGTGGAAGTACGAAAGTTTGAGAAACCACGTGAACATAGGTATGACGTGCATAGCGGTTGTACGGAACAATAATGGCTGTGACCTTGTTCCTCACGTGGGAACCGGGCAAGACTGTGAAGGCTGAGCCTGGAGGTACATAACTATAACTAGGCATGTATGGTGGAGCCCCGTAATACCCGAGCAGTTTCCCTGGCCCTGGGGCGGATCCCATATCTAGACGGTCTTAAAACTCGCTTCAGATCACGTGCTCCACACCCCCCTGCTCGACGATCGTGACTTCGAATACCACGCGGAGTGTTCGAAAACTTTGGTGACTTGAAAATTGCCGGTACTTCTAGCACTAGGCCAATTGTGCAGTGAACTGATGTATCCCTCATCATGCTGCAACACGATTGGTTGCAACCCCTGTTGGTGACATGAAGCGAGTCTGAAGACCGTCTATCGGATACGCTATACGAACGCGCTAAACAGGCAGGCGGTACATAGGTACAATGTACGAACGACTTTACGTCGACTGCACGAGCGGCAGGCAGGGATCACAGAGTTGCCGTGACGGCACGGATGCCCACTACCACCCCACAGGCGGCCCAGGGCCTGCAAGCGCCCCGTCCGTTGCATCATCGTTGATCAATGATGCGCCCCGATGAGGCAGTTGGGCGACTGGCACGTGAATGAGGTGCTCCTTTGTCCCTGCATGCACTCAGCCTGCTCCCACTGTACCATTCTTGACCTCTCTCACATGGACATGCTGTCATAATGTCCACTCATATGCAATGCCCTCCGGCCCGTCACTACACTACCGCTCTTGTTCTCCTCGTTCTCGTCACCATCTTCGTCTGGCAGGGACGGACGGCTACTGAACTGCCCCTGAGGTTCTCATCGTCGACTTCACCGCTTTCGGCCACGTCCACTCATGGCCATCGTAATGCCACTTTTGTTCCCAGCACGATCGACTGGAGCAAAGCCAAGATCTTCCACCCTCCCAACGGCACTGTCCCGTTGCCCTCGGGGACGCCAGAGACGCTGCCACGGGTCCAGCATCGGACAGCCTCTCAGGGCAGGCCAGTCACCGCGGTTGCACGCAAGGAAGCTATCAGGAAAGCCTTCATCAAGAGCTGGAAAGCGTACAAGAAGCATGCGTGGGGCCGAGATGAGCTAATGCCTCTCTCTGGCAAAGGCAAGACAACCTTCTCGGGCTGGTCAGCACAACTCGTCGACGCCTTGGACTCCCTATGGATCATGGAACTCAAGGATGATTTCTACCAGGCCGTCCAGGAAGTCGCCAAGATAAACTGGTCCGAGCACGACGGCAGCACGATCAATGTTTTCGAAGTGACGATCCGCTACCTGGGGGGGTTGCTGTCCGCGTATGACTTGTCCCAGGAGGAGGTTCTTCTCCGCAAGGCCGTCGAGCTCGGCGACGCGCTGTACATGGCGTTTGACACGCCCAATCGTCTTCCGACGCATTGGCTCAGCTACACAAAGGCCCAAGCCGGCGAAACGACCGGCGATGTCAGCATTTCCGGGGCTGCAAGCGGCTCTCTCTGTGTTGAATTTACCCGCCTCAGTCAGATTACTGGTAACCCAAAGTACTACGACGCGACAGAACGAGTCAAACGGTTCTTTTACGAGAACCAAAACCATACGAAAGCGCCGGGGCTGTGGCCGTGGGACATGGACTTTCGGCAAGGGACCATCCGTAACGGCTTCTTTACTTTCGGCGCCGGCGCAGACTCGCAATACGAGTATCTCCCCAAAATGTATGCTCTGTTGGGGGGCTTGGACCCTCAGTACGCGGAAATGACGACCACGGCGCTGGATGCGGGTTGGCGTGACTTGCTGTTCAAACCCATGACCCCGGCGGATGAGGATATCCTCATGTCCGGCAATATGGATATTTCTGCTGCGCAGCGCGATTCTGAGGCGTCAATGCAGCATTTGACGTGTTTTTTGGGTGGCATGTACGCTCTCGCGGGTAAGTTGATGCGCCGCGATGACTACGTCCGACTCGCGGGCCGTCTCACCGCCGGTTGTGTGTGGGCGTACGACTCGTTCGAGACTAACGTCATGCCGGAATCAAGTACTTTGTACAAGTGCCCCGAGATGGACGCCCCGTGCCCGTACAAGGAGGCCGTATTTGCCGCTAGAGGCAGCGGCTCGGATCTGCCGGGTGGGTTTCTTCGCACCGACGACACACGCTATATGCTGCGACCGGAGGCTATCGAGAGCGTGTTTTATATGTGGCGTGTGACGGGGGATGTAACCTGGCGGGAGGCCGCGTGGCGCATGTGGGAGGGTATCGTGAGAGAGGCGGAAACCGAGTCGGCGTTTGCGACAATTTCGGATGCGACGAAGCGAGGAAGTCACAAAGTAGATACCATGGAGGTCAGTACCCAGATCTTCCTGCTGTAGGTCGCGAGGATCATGGATGTAGGGAGGCCAACGTTGACTTCGGTTGTCGAATCCGCTCCGATGCTAATCCTTCTTTGCCTTATAGACCTTTTGGCTCGCCGAGACGACAAAGTACTTCTATCTCACCTTCGAAGACGAAAGCGTGCTTAGCCTGGATGAGTGGGTGTTCAACACGGAGGCGCATCCCGTGAAGCGGCCGGTAGATGGTGCTACATAGACGCAGCGCGTTTTTGGCAATCTCTCTCCTTTTCCTTCTTTCTCATCTCTTCCTCTTCTTGTATTCTTTTGTTATTGGTGGTGTCCTTTTCCCCAAGTGTTCTTGCCTGTGGCTCGCGCTTTGTACAAATATTACAATATAGATACCGAAGGAGAATGCACGACTTGAAGTTTTGAACGCGTAATTGAGTACTCATAGTTTGAGCAGAGAACAGCCGCATGCGCATATTCTAGAATCTATCTCGAGATACTCCGCAAATCAATAGATATACCGCTTCATCGATAGCAGTGCAGTGGCACCATCTATCACGTACATGTATGTTTATTGGACCAGATGGACGTGTTATCCGTCAGTCCCTTTTTGCTTTCAGCTTGAGAGTCGAGGCTTGATGGGAAGGTAGTTCGCGGCGGAAAAAAGTCAAATCGTCGGGTTGATGAAGACTCGAGAGCTTGGCTCTATCGCCAATGGATGGCCCTTTGCCCTTTGACGCTCCTCAGTTTCAAGGTCAATGGGCAGGAGACCAATTACGTTGCAGCTTGATGAGGAATACTGTACACATTGTTCTACTGCATAATGGCACACGATAGAAATATGTGCCGCAATTGTCTAACTACATCCTACATTCATGATTCTGTCAAGTACCTAATTTGAGGCTTTGAAGTCGGGATCGCATTCTGTTTGTGTACGTGTTCTTTTATGTCACTCAAAGTCGCGAGGACTTGTCCTGTGGGCTGCCTACGTGGCTTGAATTGTTTGTTGTTGTTGTTGTTGTTGTTGTTGTGTATTTAAATTTTAACGTGAGGTTTATGTACCGTGCACATACCGGGTAGGTACCATCATCCATGTACGGAGTACGTACTCCGTATGTGCAGGAAACGGGGTTGACACGTCACACATCCCCATGCAACCTCACCGTTCACTCATTTCACTCCCACACTCTCATAGTTACATCTCATACAGCGGCGGCACAATACTCCCTCCGTACACCGTACATACAGTTTCGGCCCGCCCCCGAAATGGATCGGCGGTCTCGTCGCAGCCTTCTTTGCGTAGTAACATAGCCCCTCCGGAAAAATAACGCCCAACACCACCACATTGGACCCATAATGAATTAGTTACCACACCTATTTATTTCACTTTTTCGCAATCTGGCCATTTAAAATGTCAATTGCGTAATTGAGCAGGGTCTATAGAATTACGAAGGCTTAATCAATTGAATGCCTCTATACTTCGTGTACCATCCCTTGGAATCTAGCACAGCCTGAAGACGGTCAGCCACGCTGTCGACAAGGTCGTTTACAAGCTCTTTCTCGACTTTATCCCAAACATTTGTCGCAATTTCTCTGAGGTGCTCTAATGCGGCCTGGAACTTCTTCATATGGGCCATATTCGGATCCCGTTTAAAAATTCGCTGTTTCAAGCAT